>VZQC01004208.1:659441-880511 GCA_009823505.1 Rhizomys pruinosus
GACACATCTTACTGCAAAGATACATGCACAGCTATGTTTATTGCAGCTCTGTTCACAATAGCAAAAGGCTGGAACCAGCCCAGGTGCCCCTCAACTGACGAGTGGATAGTCAGTGGTACATGTATACAATGGAGTTCTATGCAGCAGTCATAAGGATTTTAAAGGTGCACCAACCCTTCCTGTCTTCCTGATTCAGACCCAAAGGCTATCTGTGTTGGTTTCACAGGCTTAGACAGGCTAGAAACTATCAGTTTAAAATAAAGACCCAAGAATGCAGAGCTTCACAAATCAGGTCTTAGGATAACCATGTAGGAGAAAGCAGCTTGCATCCAGTTTTGTGATGCAGGGGATTTGCTAAAAATGCTCATAACAATTACAGATGTTTGGGGTAAAATATTATTATGCAATTCTCTATTCAAAAGAATGAGACATTCCGCATTTTAAAAATTGTTATTCAAGTCCTAGTTCCTGACCCTTTTGGTGAATCTCAAGTACCTTACTTTGAAGTTGAATTAACTTGTTCAGTCTAAAATGGTTTGCAAATTTTAAGTAGCATATGCTAACAAGGACATCAAATGAAATAAGGCCTTCATTTTCCCTTCCTCTGAAAGCACACAAATATGCATATATGCTTTAGAGATACATGTTTTTTTCTAAAGTTTCTAAAATAATCATTGCAGGGCTGGAGAGATGGCTCAGTGGTTAAGAGCACCGACTGCCCTACCAGAGGACCATGGTTTGAGTCCCAGAGCCCACATGGTGGCTAAGGACCGTCTTTAAGCTGGGCATGGTAGCGCACGCCTTTGATTCTAGCACTTGGGAGGCAGAGACAGGCAGATCTCTGTGAGTTCCAGGCCAGCTGGGGCTAAACAAGACCCCTGTTTCAAAAAGAAGAAAATAAATAAATAAATAAATAAATAAATAAATAAATAAATAAACAAAATCATTGCACATGCATCCTTTTATTCCTTTAAAGGGTCTGTGGCACTAGAGTTCGTGAGGGGTTCTTAGAGAACCGTGCTCTTTTTTTTAATTTTTTTAAACTTTATTATTTTTTATGTGTATGAATGTACTGTCTGCATGTAGGTTTGTGCCCCCATGCCATGCAATGCCATGGAGGTCAGAAGAGGGTGTTGGATTCCCCTGGAACTGGAGTTCTCCTGGAATTGGAGTTACAGACGGGAGAACCGTGCTCTTTTAAACACTATATCCCACTTTCTTGCTATCCTGATGAAGTATTCCTATGCAGGATTCCCAAGCTGAGACACCCACTTTCTAAACTTACAGAAGTAAGGGTTGCCTTGCTTGACCCCTCCTCAGATGGCCTCACAGGGTGTCCCTTTGAGAAAGTCCAGGGACTAATCTGCTTCTTGTTCTCAACACAGTCTTCCAGAGGCACCCGCTCCTCTCACACATTCTTACGTCAGGCATGCTTTTATATTTCTTTGTACATGCTTCCTTCCTTCTGGCTTCTGCCTATTGGTTTAGGGACATTTTATTATCACCTCTGTGCTTTCTCAGCTGACAAGGATAAATATTTTGTGCTTGTGATAAGATCTGTATCTAGCGAAGGTGAGTTTGGGACCCAGTTAGGACTCCTTTTCCTGCTTCAAAGCTATCTCAATGTTAAGTCAGGAAATAAGCTAGAGGATTATAGAGACAGTGTGCACATTCTTAGGTTAGGTCAAAAAGTAACTTGTAAAATGAAAGTAATCATTATGAATTGATTCAGTCCCTCTAAAACTTTTGAAATAATCCTAGATTCCTTACAGAGTCACCATAGAAATTCCCACATAATTCCCTTTTTTCCTATAACAACACTAACTTTCCTGAGATCTAAACAATACTGCTTACATTTAATTAATTAAATTTGTTCACTAGCAATCATTCGTGCATATAATGCATTCTAATTGCTCTCAACTTGCAACATCTCTTATATCCATCCTACCCAAGTCAACCCCCCCTCCACCCTAGAAATCTCATGTTCATGGATTTTTGTTTTGTATTATAACCAGAGCCATTCATGTGACTATGAGTTTGGAACTACCCAGTGGAGCTAGGAGAGCTCACCAACGTGTGCACAACTGAAGGCAGTACTCCCGTCTCCAAGAAATTTTCTATAGTCAATAGTTCAGCAGGAGCAGTAAGAACCCATGAGCCCATCTCCCAGCTATGACTCTACCTGGCCACCCCAATGCAGGTATCACGGCTGCTGTGAGTCCAAGACTGCACTGGCTGCTGTTGCTAATTTAGTTTTGTTTTCTTTTTTCCCTTGGATTTTAGCAAAACTTATTTGGTCTTTTTTTGTGACAGGATCTCCCTAAAGCCCCCCAGATGGCCTGGAACTCACTATGTAGACCAGGCTGGCCTTGAACTCACAGAGATCTGCCTGCCTCTGCTTCTTGAGTGCTGCGATTAAAGGTGTGTGCCATTATGCCCAGTAAATTTTGGTGAGTTTAACAATATTTTCATTATATTTAGACCCCCTTTCTATCTACCTCCTCTCAAAGCCCACCCACTAGATTTCATGAGCTCTGTCATATATTTTATTTTTTATTTTTTTTAATATTTTTAATTTTATTTATTTTTGTATGTGTATGAATGTACTGTCTGCATGTAGGTTTGTGCACCCATGTCGTGCAATGCCGTGGAGGTCAGAAGAGGGCGTCGGATTCCCCTGGAACTGGAGTCCTCCTGGAATTGGAGTTTCAGACAGTTCTCAGCCACCATGTGGGTGCTGGGGATCAAACCCAGGTCCTCTGTAAGAGCGGTCGGCGCTCTTAACCGCTAGGCCATCTCTCCAGCCCCAGTCATATATTTTAAAGTCAAGTTTGTGCCCCTGAATGGCCATCTATGAATGTCCACCCACTGGATCCTGGTTAACCTACCTAACATCTCACAATTAATTAAAGAAAATCCAACTCTAAATCTACCAGTAGTCATTGCCTGCCAATAGACTCTCAGATAAGGTTGAGGCTCTCACTTCCTCATGTTTATGCTGGGGTTTTGTCTGGTTTGAGCTGGCATTGGTCTTATGCATACTGTTACCACTGCTGTAATGCATAGGAGTAATGTCCCAGCTGTCTGGAAATGTCTGTTTCCTTGTTTCCATCAACCTTCTCTAGCTCTTAACAATCTTTCCATTCCCTTGTGTCTTCCCCAATCACGTTCTTCAAAGATTTAAAGTTTTCCTTGTAGAGATCTTTTGTATCTTTGGTTAAGGTTATTCCTAGAATTTTGAGACTATTATAAGTGACACAGTTTCAATGATCTCTTTCTCTGAAAGCTAGTTACATTTTTAAAATAAGTTTTGTATCATACCACTTTTCTTCAAGTGTTGATCATTTCTAGAAGTTTTCTAGTAGAATTTTGGGACCTCTTATATTTATACAATATAATTATATAATTATATTTATATAATATAATATCATTTGCAAATAGGACTAATTTGACTTCTTTTACAATTAGTATCCTTTTAATTTCCTTCTCTTATCTAATTGCTCTAGCTAGAGTTTCAAGCACTATTTGTTTTCAAAAGATACAATTTTAATATAGGTGCAATATATCAGGCTGGTGTAATTTAGCCTTTCTGGGTGCTTAATGACCATACTTAACGCCCATACCAATTTGGCCAAGGGACCTAAGGGATAACTTTGTTCCTTGCCCTCAGAAGTCAACCAAGTCTTAAGGGACTATGCATGGGCATGGGAGCATCTCTTGAAATGTCCTGCAAATGTGGGTCACCAGTCTTCCTGTTCAGGGAGGGCCTAGAGATCCACTAATGGGACTTCAGCTAGTGTCCAGTCTATAAAGAGGAAAGTCTGCTCATGCTTCAGAAAAGGAAGCCTGATCTAGCAAGACCTGATTTTGTCCTGAGTGGATGGAACTGGTAAATGAAAACCTGAAAGGAGCCAGGGGCTCCCACCCTCCTCACCCCCCCCAAAAAAAAAACCCCAAGAGACCACTGAGGACCAGATCCTCAACTGACCTCAAGAAAAAATAAAAGGCTAACTTAAGGCTAACTGTATGGCCTTAAGCATTCAAAAGGAAAGTAAAACCAGAAATAATCAGTAAGGCCAGAGAAATTGTACTTCAGATATAAAACTTGAGATCTTAGTAAAAAAACAAAAGGAAAAAAGAGAGAGCAGTGTTGTTTGGCTTGTCTTCAATTCTTACTGGCAAGTGCATGTACTCTGTGGCTGCCACCACTTTGGGCACTTTTCAAAGACATGACACACAGCTTTTTAATCCTCCAATATGGACTGAAGACTCATGTCTCTCCAAGAATCCTCCAAACCTTCAATGCCAGATGGGGACAACTGAGATACCTAGCTTGTGGACTAAGCAGCTAAGGGGATTTCAACCTAGTCAGAGTATAGACTGCCATTGGTGGACTACCCAGCTGTATCATGGAGGCCAGTGTAAGGGGATCAAGACAGGATGCGTGCTTACTGGACTTCATTTGGGGGACCATGGTGGGGAAAGACCCCAGTGTGGAGCACAAGGGCAGGATTGATGGTTGTTTGGGCTTGCCAAGGAGGAACCATCGAGCACTTCCTTAAGGAAAATAGGGCATCTTTTAGAGAAAAGAAAAGAAAAAATCTTCCAATACAGGTGATATGTGTATGTATGTATATATTTATGTATATATATATATGTAAAACTATATATATATATATATATATATATATATGCAATACAAATTAGAGAGAGCAACAACAACAAAAGAACTGGGAAAAAAAACTCTGGAAAGACTCAGAAAAAGATGCAAGACACATATGGCAGAGTGCAGGGACTCAGGTGGGGTGGGGCATGGAAAGGGAAGAGGCTCTAAATTCGATTGAAAAATGATGTATGATATATGGAAAAAGTTTAATAACAATAAAAAATAAATAAAAAGAAAACAAGTGGGGTAGTGGGCGGACTTGTCCAGTTCTTGATTTTAATGTGAATGATCCAAGTTTTTCTCCACTTAGAATGATGCTGACTATGAGTTTGTTGTAGTCTTAATTGCCAGGCTTGGTGGCACACAGGCCTTTAATCCCAGCACTCGGTAGGCAGAGCCAGGGGGATTTCTGTGAGTTCAAGGCCAGCCTGGTCTACAGAGTGAGCTCCAGGCCAGCTGGGGCTACAGGGAGACCCTGTCTCAAATATACCAAAAAAGAGTCTTAATTATTATGTTTTATGTTCATGTCCTTCTAATTCCCTCTAGGATCCTTTATCAGGAACAAATGCAATGCTGGATTCTATCAAAACCCTTTTCTGTATCTATTGAAATTATCAAGTGTTTTTTGTCTTTAAGTTTATTTATATGATTTATTGCATTTATTGACTTATGAATATTGACCCATCCCTGCATCTCTGGAATGCAGCCAAATTGATCATGTTAGGTGATTTTTTTGTATGTGTCTATATACAATTTTCAAGTAATTTTTATAATATTTTTTCATCTATGCTCATTAAGGATATGGGCCTACAGTTTTCTTTTTTGTTGTGCCTGCTTGGTTTAGGTAATATAGTAATAGTGTCTTCATAGATGGACCTTTGGAATTCTCCCTCTGGTTTATCTTTTTTGAGTAAATTAATTAGTATTGGGTATAGATCTTCACTGAAGGTCTGGTAAAATTCCACCATGAATCCATCTGAACCTGACCTTTTTTTTTTTTTTTTTGTCAGGAAGCTTTGTATTACCTTTTGATTTCCTTATTTGTAAGGAGACTGTTTAAGGTTATCGATCTCTTCCTGGTTTAACTTTAGGTGGCTCCACTGAATTCAGAAATTCATTGAGGGAGCCAGGAGGCAGTGGCCACAGCAGCACCAGGGGGCCAGTGCGGGAGGGCAGCAGCAACAGAAGGGACAGGTGGCCTGCACTGCCATGCCTGAAGGGAGTGGCAGGAAACATTCCAGACTCCCACCCCACTAGCTAAGGATCACCTGGGGCTCCACCCTCCACTCCAGGTTAGGCTTCCCTGACCCTGTACTCAGAATCAGACATTAACAACCAGCCCTGGAGAGCCTGTAGGTGGACCCCATGTGGCATGGCAGTTCTGTGAATACAGCATTCCCACTGAGTGTATGAGGTGGACCTCTACTCCATGGTGAGAGACCCCAAATGTGTGGAGGTGGCAGTATTTCAGACTCCTTACCCACTAACTAGAGAATACCTGGGACCACTCCCTCAGCTCCAGGCTAGGCTTTCCTGACCCTGGATTCAGATTCAGACATTAGCAGTCAGCCCTGGAGAGCTGGTAGGCAAACCCCTTGTGACATGGTGTTTCTGTGAGTTCAACTCTCCCAATGAATGTATGAGGTTGACCTCCGCTCAGTGGTGAGAGTCCCCAGTTGTGTGGCAGTTGCAGGGTTCCAGACTCCCTATCCCTTATGTGGGTCACTCCCTTGGCTCCAGGTAGACTTCTGTGGCCCTTGTCCCAAATCTAGATGTTTGCAACCAGCCTGGGAGAGCCAGAAGTAGGTGGACCCTATGTGGTGTGGGGTTCAAGTCTGCTTGATTGTTATCTGTCTGGGGCCTCCTGGAGCTCCTGACTAGCTGGGTGAGAAGTAGCTAGTCTCTCCAGTACAAGGTCAGAAGTGAGAATCTGGAGCCTAGACCAACTAGCTTTTCATACCTAATAAGAAGAGAATGAAGGAATGTGAAGAATACATGCAAAGTCTGTCTTTAACTCAACAAAGAAACACTTGAGTTTCACTAAACCCCCACCTTTGCCTTGGACAAAAGACAACTCTAAATGGATGAAAGGCCTCTATGTGAAACTCGAAACTCTGAAAAGGTTAGAAGAAAACATTTGTAGTAATGTATAAGATATAGGTATAGGAAAAGGCTTCTAAATAAGACAGCAGTTGTGCAGGAAATAAGGTCAACAATCAATAAGTGATACCTCATTAAACCTAAAAGCTTCTGTACACCAAAAGAAAAGATCAAAGAAGTGAAGAGAAAACCCAAAGATTGGGAGGAAATCTTAACCAGTGACATATCTGACAGGTTTAATATCCAGAGTACATAAATTACACAAAAGACAAATGACCAAGAAAACAAATGACCAATTAAAAGATGGGCTAAAGATCTGAACAGAGACCTCTCAAGAGTAAAAGTAAAGAAGGCTAAGAAACATCGTAAAAAGCGTTCAACATTGTTCTTTTTTTTTTTGGTCCTTTTTGGTCTTTTTGAGACAGGGTCTCCCTTTAGTCCCAGCTGACCTGGAGCTTGCTATGTAGACCAGGCTGGCCTTGAACTCACAGAGATCAGCCTGCCTCTGCCTCCGGAGTGCTGGGATTAAAGGCGTGCACCACCAGGCCCAGCCTAAGATGGTTCTTAGCCACCATGTGGGTACTGGGAATCGAACATGAGTCCTCTGTAAGAGCACTTAACCACTGACCCAAATCTCCAGCCCCCTCAACATCATTCTTAGTGAAGTAAATGCAAATTAAAATCACTTTAAGATTTCAGCTTACCCCTGTAAAACTAGATATGATCAAGAAAATAAATGATGCCAAATGCTGGAGAGGGTGTGGAGAAAGGGGCACACTCATTCATTGCTGGTGGGATTCCAAACTTGTACAACCCCTATAGAAAGCAGTGTGGAGAACTCTTAAAAGACTAAAAGTGATAGATTTAATGCAATGCCAATCAAAATCCCCAAGAGTTTCTTCACAGGCTTGGAAAAAAAAAGTTCTTAAATTCCTTTGGAGGGAGGCAGAGGCAGGCGGATCTTTGTAAGTTCAAGGCCAGCCTGGTCTACAGAGTGAGTTCCAGGACAGCTGGGGCTACAGGGAGACCCTGTCTCGAAAAAGACAAAAAAAAAATTCCTTTGGAAAAACAACCTGAAAGTCTCTTGTATTAAAACCTTTGCAGCACCTAGAAGGTAAGCTTCGTTAGGAATCATTAAAAATAGTTGTTACTAGTAGGATCCACAGAGGGGCCTGATGTCTGCAGCAATCTGAGGCATTTCTTCCCTTCAATGCCTAGAGGAGTCAGTCCTTCTGCTGGCACTTTCTGGTACATCCTACTCACTGCAAAGCTGCATTTTCTTTCTCAGCCATTAAGTTGGTGATACTCTGGCCTGTTGGAACATACAAATCCTTTCCCATAATTAGTTTTAAGATTTGGGGTTGTGCAAGGTTTTTTTTTTTTGCAAAAAGTTTTTCCCATATCTATCTATATCCCCCTTTTTTTATTTAAGGCTTTTTAACTTCCCCCCCCATAGAATAAAGGAGAAGCGAAATATGATGATGATGAGGTTCGTTCTCCAGCTGTAGATTGAGGCCAGCTGTTATAGAGGTATTCTTTTGTAAAATCAGTAAAACTGCCTCTTTAATTGCTAATGGACATAAGAACAAATGTGGTGAAAGGATTATTCTTCTATTCAGAACCAAATATGCTAAATCTCTTAGCTTATGCATTCTTAAACAAACTATAATTAATACTAGGGAGCTCTGAATCAACAATGGATTATTCTAACCAAGGAGATGTTGGCCAGGGGATCCAAGCCCCACAAAAGGTAAAGGCTCCTTCCTCCAAACTGGGATATCTGCAGGAAGAGAGGCGATAAGGCCCTGCTGTTGAGACCTGATATAACATGGGAAAGATGTATGGAGACCGCACTTGCAAGTATACAGATGGCCTCTGGTCTCAGAGAGTGTTACCAAAGACCACTAAACCAATTAAAGCAAATATAGGTCTCCTTGAGTCAAGCAAGACTCCTCCGTCAGCACCAGCTACACCTCATCTGCTCTGGAAATACTGTCGCAGAGTGGCAGCATATGCCCGTATATCCCAATCTAATTGGCTATTAGCTCTCTCCTTGGAGGAATAAACCACGGCTGATGCCACAAGCTTACATCCTCTAATGGTTGGGAGATGTTGATTACACACCACACGGAGACCCTGCCATACCCTACAGAAAAAATGTATTCATGACATTAACCTCACATCCAAAACCTCTGTTGTCTTACCACCATGTAACCTACATAACACTAGTATTGTTTTAATATACTCTTATATCTACTTGTGTGTGCTTCATTAAGTAGATCGAAGGCTCTATCATATTTACTTTTTAAATACACTGTATATCTAATTGCTGTGCTGCATTAGTAGGACGAAAGGTAGGCCTGGACAAAGCTGGCAGCCCACTGAAAGAAGAAAACAGCCAGGAATGGACGCTAGCGACCAGACTAACCGAAACAGCCCGAGAAAGAGGACGTGGGTGCTCTCAGTCCACCGGGCCCCGTTCATAGCCTAGTGGAGACCAGGATTGTTGAAGAGGGGGGGTGGTAGAAGTAAGGGCTGCTCTGCGATTGGGGTTAATGGTGGAACTACAACAATATAGTAATGGGGTTACCCCTCAGTTGATCAACTTGATTGTAACATAAAAGCCCCTCCCTTCTGGCGGAATGGGCGGGACCCTAGGAGCTGGGGTGGGGGGGGGGGCAAAACGGCGGGCAAAAAAGGGGTTTTCCAGACGGATGCGTGGACGCACAAAAGGATCACGGAGGGGGAAACAACTGAAAACAAAACAGATACAAAACAAAAAACAACCGGAGTGAAAACCGCACGCTGACACAGGAGATCTCTATACCAAACTTCAAACTCTACTACAGGGCTATGTCAAAAAACAGCTGGTACTGGCACAAAAAAACCAGACCTATGACCAATGAACAAAACCGATGATCCAAACCTGAACACAGCCATCTCCTATTTGCACAAGGGGGCCAAGCACAGACACAATGGAGAAAAGACAGGCATCTTCAGCAAGTGGTTGTTGGCAAAAATTGGATCTCCACTTGTAGAATAATGAAATTAAACCCTTACCTCTCGCCCTGTACAAAAGTCAAGTCCAGATGGATCAAAGGGGTACCTCAACGTGACACCCCAAACTCTGAAGGTGATAGAAGAAAAAGTTGGCAGCAGACTAACAAGACATAGGTGTAAGAAAAGACTTCCTAACTCAGAAAGCAGCTGCACAAGATTCATGTTGGACCCTTGACAACAACGGGACTATTAAACTCAAAAGCTCTGTAGCATCAAAAGACAATCAGGAAGTGAAGAAGAAATCCCACAGAGTGGGAGGCACACCTTCACGCAGATACCATCTGACCAAAGCATTGAGTGCCAGTAAGATTTAAACCTTACTCAAAAAACAACGCCAAAATAAAACAAATGCTCCACTCAATAGATGGAACACCGCCTGAACAAGAGACTTCACAAGTGAGGGAGTTAGAGATGTTGCGACAAACCCTTAAGATGTGTTCACACAGCACTCATCACTTAAGGAAATGCAAATCATAAACCACTTTAAGATATCATCGTACTCCAATAAGACTGGCTCGGATACAAGAAAAACAAATGATACCAAGGCTGAAGAGATCTGTGGCTGGAAAGTGGAACACCCAGCCACTGCTGGTGTGGCATGTAAACTTGTGCAGCCAGTTATGGAAAGCAGTGTGGAAAAAAAAAAAAAAACTTGGAATGAACTTGTCACCCAACCCACCCATACCAACTCCTAGGCATGTACCCACAAAACTCACCCCACAGCTGAGATACAGGTCAGGGCATGTGGAGTTCAGCTCTCACAAGAGCAAAGGAGCGGGAACAAACCCCACAAGTGCCCCTCCACGGACGAGTGGATAGAGAAGATGTGGGACTGTACACAATGGAGTTGTATGCAAGTAAAACAGATGACCTCATGAGCTTTGCAGGCAAAATGGCTGTGGCCGCTAGAGGACATCATGCTGAGTGTAAGAGTAACACAGACCCAGAAAAACAAACGCAAATGGTATCCCTCATTGTGGATGCTAGTGCCAATTACCCAGTTTAAGTATTTCCTGTGCATGGCCCTTGAGCTTTTGTCTAAACAGTTGGGAGTTAATGCATATTGGAAAAACAACCTCAACAACAACAGAAAGGACTTGCATCAAAGAACTGACTGAAACAGTGAACTTCTGCTCAAAAACACCAATTGCTATGCACCTTTAAGCAAAATATATTAATACATGAGCTCTGAAATATCAGCAATGGATTACTACCAAGGAGATGTTGGCCGGGGATCCAAGTCCCCACAAAAGGTAAAGCCTCCTTGCCTCTAAACTGGGATATCTGCAAGAAAGAGGGCAATAAAGGCCCTGCTGTAGAATGAAGACATGGTGTAAGCATGTGAAAGATGTATGGAGACCGCCTTTGCAAGTGTACAGATGGTCTCTGGAATACCAGAGAGTGTTACCAAAGGCCACTAAACCAATAAAGCAAATATAGTTCTCCTTGAAAAAAAAAAAGACTAAAAGTGAACCTATCATTTGACCCAATCCTACTACTGCTGGGTGTATACCTAAAGGATTCATCCTATAGCAGAGATATGTCCACAACCATGTTTATTGCTGCTCTTTTCACAATAGCAAAGATCTGGAAGCAACCCAAGTGTTTCTCAACTAATAAGTGGATAATGAAAATGGAGTACAATGATGAACACAATGGAGTTCAATGCATTGGTAAAGACAGATGACATCATGAAGTTTGCAGGTAAATGGATGAACTAGAAGCCATTATGCTAAGTGAAGTAACACAGTCTCAGAAAAACAAATGATGTATGCTATCCCTCATTTGTGGATCCTAATACCAAATCCTATGTGTAAGTCAAAGTAAGTCACTGGTCAGTGAAGATAAATCCACACTGACTGATACCGCCAGCCATAGATATACTTTGAAGTATATGTCTCTATTTTCCTCCATATAAGTTTATGGTGAAACTGGGACTCCCCAAATGTGTTTTGGAATTAACCTTTAGTTTATTTTCAGACTTTGTAAATTTGGTATATGTATGGAATATAAAATAAAATTTAAAAAGAGCAAAATAATGTAGACCTACAATATTAACAGTAGACATTAAAAAAATTTAAGTGAAGAAAAAAAGAAATTCATTCATTTCTTCTAAATTTTCTACTTTAATAGAATACAGACTCAAAGTGTTTTCTTATACTGCTTATAGTATTCTAGATCTATCTGGTATCTACTGTGATATTTCCCTTTTGTCTCTGATTTTATCAATTTAAATTTGATCTTTCTTTTTATTATCCAGGCTATGTGTATCTCTATCCTGCTTATCTTTTCAAATAACCAGCTCTTAGATTAATTGATTCTTTGTATTACTGTCTTTGTTTCTATTTCATAGATATCTGCTCTGATTTTTTAAATTATTTCATCTCATCCACTGGGCTTGGGTTTGCTTTGGTCTGGGTTTTTCAGATTCTTTTTTTTTAACTAAGGTAAACAGGCTTGAGACTTGATCTAGTCAGCAGCTAGAATGTGCTCAGTGTTTGTTGTAGCTAAAGATGACAGAGGTTTGTTTCCTCCAGTTCCCGTGGGTCCCTTTACCTACTCTTCTGGCTTTCTCAAGATCTCTACCTTAGTCTATCTTGTAGTTCTTTCAGTTGCCATCTATTGTTGTACACATCAGCCCTGCTGATTTGGTGTTTAGGTGTGGGAGAGGGGAAGCAGTCTGTGACCTTATACGTGAATATCATACTTTAGTGGCATAAGTCTTACATTGCGATCTTTAGGCCTGGGTGCGTGCGTGTAAATGGTGTTGTTTTTCCTTTTGCCTGGATGAGACAAGCTCGCTAGAAGGTGTTTCTTGGACAAATGACCTTTCCTCAAGCCAATAAGGCTGTAATGTTAATGCCTAGGAGAGTAGGACTTTGCTACAGAGAATACTCTCATGGTGTTTTTTTTTTTTTTTACATTTTTTAAAATTTATTATTATTAGTTTTTTTACATAAATTTATTTTTATTTTTTAACAAATATAGACCCTTGTCCCCCACCCATTCGTAGGCCCACTCACACAAGAGGATAGGATTCTGGCAATAAATATGCTTTTTCATCTCTTGATCAGTCTTTCCAATATTCTCCATGAGGAAGTTTCACGTTTTGAGTAGAAGTTCACTGTTTTCAGTCGGTTCTTCTTCGATTTTCAGTCTTTCTGTTGTTGTTTTGGGGGTGGTGTGTTTCCAATATGCATCAATCCCAACTGCTTTGAACAAAATCTCAAGGGGCCATACACAAGAAATACTTACACTTAGGTACGGTAATTGGTACTCGCACTCCCAGAGGGATGAGGGTATACCATTCGTCGTTTTGTTCTCTGGGTCTGTGTTTCTTCACTCAGCCTGATGTCCTCTCGCTCCAGCCCATTTTCCTGCAAAGCTCACTATTCCTATCTTATAATGCCTGCATATATAGATCTCATTGTGTAGAAGTACCACATCTTCTCTATCCACTCATCCGTGCGGAGCATTTGGGGGGTGGGGGGGTCTGTTTCCAGCTCCTGGTTATTGTGAAGAGAGCTGAAATAAAACACAATGGACGCCGTGACTGTATCTCTGCAGTGGGGTGCAGTTTGGGTACATGCCAGGAGTGGTATAGCTGGGTTGCGGTGGACAGTTCATTCCAAGTCTTCCCACAGGGTTCTCCACACTGCTTCCCATACTGGCTGTACAAGTTTAATTCCCACCAGCCGTGGGATGAGTGTTCCGCTTTCCCCACAACCTTTCTAGCATTGATATCATTTGTTTTCCTTGATTCCTACGCCCAGTTTTTCTTTCCTTCTCCTTATTGGAGTAAGATGATATCTTAACGTGGTCTTGCCTTGCATTTACTTAATGCTTAGTGATGTTGAACACTTCTTAAGTGTTTCTCATCCATCTCTAAATCCTCACTTGTCAAGTCTCTGTTCCGCCTCTTTGCTCCATCTATGAGTGGGTCATTTTTTTATTTTCTTCTTGTTTTTTGAGTATTTTATATATTCTGAAATCAATGCTTTGTCAAAAGTTTCTGCAGTGAAGGTTTCATCCCAATCTGCGGGATTTCTCTTCAATTCCTTGATTGTTTATTTTTGATGTACAGAGCTTTTGCGTTTAATGTGGTAAATTTGTAAATTGCCAACATTAATTCTTGTTTGGATGCTGTTTGATTTAGACAAGTCTTTTACTACACCTATGTCTCGTAAGTTTCTGCCAACTTTTTCTTCTGTCTCCTTCAGAATTTGGGGTTTAATGTTGAGGTCTTTGATCCATCTGGACTCTGACCTTTTGTACAGGGCGAGAGGTAGGGGTTGGAAGTTTCATTCGTCTACAAGTGGTTATCCAGTATTGCGCAAAAACTACTGCTGACGATATTGTCTTTCCTTTATTGAGTCTTTTTGGACCCCCCTTGTCAAATATGAATGGCTGAAATTGTATGTTGATCAAATCTTGGATCTTTGGTTTTGTTACTTTGGTCAATAGGTCTGTTTTGTTGCCAGTAACCAGGGCTTTTTTTATTTTGTTATGAGCTATAGCCATATAGTATAGTTTGAAGTCTTGCATAGAGATCAACACTGTGTAGCTATTTCATTTCAGGGTTGTTTTGGCTATTTTGGGTCTTCTGTTTTTTCCAAATGAATTTAAGGACTTTTTTTCCAAGCCTATGAAGAAACTTTCAGGGATTTTAATTGGGATAGTGTACACATATCCTACAGAGTTGGTTTGGATAGAATGGACATTTTTAAAATGTTAATTTTCCCAATCCATGAGCATTGATATTGTGAAGGATCTTCTGAAGAAGGACACTTCTGAGATCTTTGCATATTTCATACATCCATTTTCAATTCAGTTCAGGTATATACCACTTCCTTCTACCCACCAAAAAAACACTACACATCCCAGATCATGCATTCTGCTGTAAACTTTTCTGCATCTTTCTCGTTTTTTTGTTTTTTTTATTTTTTTAACAAAAGTGATAATTTGTGAGTAAAGCATCCTTCATGCAAAACCCAATCGATGGAGTCTTGCCCCAAACCCACACAGCTAATTGGTCCCCAACTCTCCATCCAGCAGGGGGTGCTTTTATGTTCAATCAAGTTGCTTGATCAAGGAGTGTACCAGTCTATATTGTTGTACGTTTCCCCAATTCACCCTCATCGCAGCCCCCTTACATTTTACCACGCTCCCTCTTCCACGATTTGTTCCTAGGCTTAGGGAAAAGGGGACAGGTGGATGAGAAGCCAAACAATCTACTTTACTCTGGAGCTGTTGTCTTGGTCTCAGTCAATTCTGGGCTGTTTTCTTTCCTTGGGCTGCCAGCTTGTCCCAGCGCATAAACCTTTCGATCCTACTAACGAAGCACATTCAATTAGATATATAGTTGATTTAAACAGTTTAATATATAGCCTTTCAATCCTACTAATGAAGCACACGAATTGAGCCCTATAGGTATTTATTTTTTTAATTTTTTTTATTTTTTGGCTGTGTATGAGCATACTGTCTGCATTGTAGGTTGCTGCACCCGTGACGTTGCAATGCCGCGGAGGTCAGGAAGAGGGGTCTGGATCCTGGAACTGGAGTTCTCCTGGAATGGAGTTACAGATTGGTTCTCAGCCGCCATTGGGTTCTGCTGAGGATCGAACCCTGGTCCTCCTGCAAGAGCAGTCGGTGCTCTTAACCACTCGTTCATCTCCAGCCCCGATATCTAGGTATTTAAACAGTACTAATTGTTATGGTAGGTTACTTTGGTATAGACACAGATGTTTGGATGGTATGTTAATCCATGAATTACATTTTCTTCTGTTAAGTATGACAGGGTCTTTGTGTGGTTTGTAATATCTCCTAACCATTAGAGGATGTAAGCTTGTGGCATCAGCCGTGGGGTATTCCTCCAAGGAGAGAGCTAATAGCTAATTAGATTTGGGATATACAGACATATTATTATAAGAGCACAGTTGCTTTCAGAAGAATAGGAATATAACATTAACTTTGCTCAGTTTGCCTCACAAGTAGGTACTTGGTGCTAACATCCACAGATGAAGGATATCATTCCTCCTTTGTTTTTCTGGGACTGTGATGCTTCACTTAACATAATATCTTCTAGTTCCATCTATTTACCTGCAAAGTTCATGATGTCATGTTTCCTTTTTTTTTTTTTTTTTTGGTTATTAAACTTTTTCCATAAGTCATACATCATTTCTCAGTCAAATCTAGAGTTGCTTCCCTTTCCATGACCCCCACCCCACCCAAGTCCCTGCACTCTGCCATACATGTCCTGCATCTTTTTTGAGTCTTTCTTTACCACTGCATAGAACTCCATTGTTTAAATGTCCCACATTTTCTCTATCCACTCGGTTGAGGAGCACTTGTGTTGGTTGCAGCTCTTTGCTGTTGCGAAGAGGGCTGCAATAAGCATGGCTGTGCATGTATCTTTGTGGTAGGATGTGTCTTGTGGGTATATACCTATGAGAGGTATGACTGGGTCAGATGGCAGGCTCATTTTGAGTCTTTTAAGGGTTCTCCATACTGCTTTCCATAGTGGTTGTACGACTGTACATTTCTACCAGTAGTGGATGAGTGTTCCCCACAACGTCTCCAGCACTTGGTGTCATTTGTTTTCTTGATCCTAGCCAGTCTTATTGGAGTGAGATATCTTAAAATGGTTTTAATTTGCATTTCCTTAATTATTAGTGATGTTGAACACTTTTTAAGATGTTTCTCAGCCATCTTTGATTCCTCACTTGTGAAGTCTCTATTCAGCTCTTTATTCCATCTTTTGAGTGAGTCATTTGTCTTCTTACTTCTTTGTTTTTTGAATAGTTATGTATTCCAGAAATCAATACTTTGTCAGATGTATCAGCAGTGAAGGTTTTCTCCCACTCTGTGGGTTTTCTGTTCACTTCCCTGATTATTTCTTTCACTGTACAGAAGCTTTTGAGTTTAATGAGGTCCCAGTTGTCAGTTGTTGACCTTATTTCCTGCACAGCGGCTGTCTGATTTAGAAACTCCTCTCCTATGCCTATTTGTTGTAGGTTACTGCGAATGTTTTCTTCGATCACCTTCAGAGTTTCAGTTTCATGTGGAGGTCTTTGATCTATTTGGAGTTGATTTTTGTACAGAGTGAGATGTAGGGATTTAATTTTACTCTTCTACAAGTGGTGATCCACTTTTGACAACAACATGTGCTGAAGATGCTCTCTTTCCTCCATTGAGTCTTCTTGGCCCCTTTGTCAAATATGAGGTGGCTGAAATTGTATGAGCTCAAGTTTGGATCTTCAGTTTTGTTCCATTGGTCTGATCTGTTTTTGTGCCAGTACCAGGCTGTTTATATGACTATAGCCCTGTAATATAGTTTGAAGTCTGGTATGGAGATCCCCCTTGTATTGTTCTTTTCACTCAGGGTTGCTTTGGCTGTTTGGAGCCTTTTGTTTTTCCATATGAATTTAAGGATTTTTTCCCCATGTCTGTAAAGAAACTCATGGGGATTTTAATTGGGATTGCATTGAATCTGTATGTTCATTTGGGTAGAGTGGATATTTTTACTATATTAATTTTTTCAATCTATGAGCATGGGTGATTTTCCCATTTTCTGATGTCTTCTTCAATTTCCTTCTTCACAGGTTTAAAATTTTGGTTGTAGAGATCTTTGGTGTCTTTGATTAGGTTTGTTCCTAGGTATTTTATTGTTTTTGAGACTATTGTGAGTGGAAAGATCTCTTTATATTCCTTCTTCAGTTCCTTGTTATTGGTCTAAAGAAAGGCTACTGATTTTTCTAGGTTAATTTTATATCCTGCCACTTTACTGAAACTCTTAATCATTTCTAGGAGTTTTCTGGTGGAGTTTTTAGCATCCCTTAGGTAAATTATCATATCTTCTCCAAAAAAGGGATAGCTTGACTTCCTCTTTTCCAATTAGTACTCCTTTAATTTCCCTTTTTTGTCTTATTGCCCTAGCCAGTGTTTCAAACACTATATTGAAGAGGAGTGGTTATAGATGCCTTGCCAAGTTCCTGCCTTTAAAGAGAATGCTTCTAACATTTCTCCATTTAGGATGATGTTGGCTGTGTGTTTGTTGTATATGGCTTTTATTACATTGAGGAATGATCCCTCTAGCCCAATTCCCTCTAGGACTTTAAGCATGAAGGGATGCTAGATTTTTTTCATTTGTTTTCTTTCTTTAGCCTCTTGGGTATGGTCATTCCTTTTCAGTCCTTTCTGTTACTTTGGGTAGTCCCTCAAAGTTTGTGGTCTGCAACCTGAATTATTTCAACCTATTTGTGTCATGGAGGATTTTTCTTTCTCCTTCAACTATGATTGACACTTTTCCTCGATAAAGTATTCTGGGTTGGCATCCATGATAATTTAGAACTTGGAACATTTTGTTCCTGGCTCTTCTTTTTTAACTCTTTTTTTTTTTTTGAGACGGGGTCTCCCTGTAGCTCTGGCTGTCCTGGAACTCACTCTGTAGACCAGGCTGGCCTCGAAATCACAGAGATCCACGTGCCTCTGCCTCCCAAGTGCTAGGATTAAAGGCATGCGCCACCACGCCCGGCATTTATTTATTTCTATGTGTGTATCAATGTACTGTCTGCATGCAAGTTTGTTCACCCATGTCGTGCAATGCCGCGGAAGTCAGAAGAGGGTGTCGGATTCCCCTGGAACTGGAGTTCTCCTGGAATTGGAGTTTCAGATGGTTCTCGGCCGCCATGTGGGTGCTGGAGATCGAAACCGGGTCCTCTGTAAGAGCGGTGGGCGCTCTTAACAGCTAGGCCATCTCTCCAGCCCCAGTTCCTGGCTCTTCTTACTTTCATAATTTGCAATGAAAAGTAGGCTGTTATTCCAATGGGTTTTCCTTTATATGTAACTTGTTACTTTTCTCTTGCAGAGTTCAATACCCTCTCTTTGTTCTATACATTTAGTGTTTTAATACGATCTAACGTGAGGAGTGTCTGTTCTGTTCCTGTCTATTTGTTGTTCTATGTACTTCTTGTACCCGTATGTGGTATGTCTTTCTTTAATTTAGGAACGTTTTCTTCTGTAATCTTGTTGAAGCGCATTGCCATTGACCTGAAATTCTTTTCTTTCCTCTATTCCTATAATGTGTAGATTTGGTCTTTTCATGGTATCCCACATTTCCTGCATATTCCATTCCTGTGTTGTTTTCTTTTTAATATTTCATATTATTGTCTTGAGAGGTTCAGTGCTCCAACTTTACCATCTAATATTCATATATTGCTTTCCATTTGATTAATTCTGCTGCTGAGATGTCTTCCTATCATTTCAAACTGGTTAATTGAGTTTTGTGCTTCTATCTTCCTTTCACAATGGGTTTTCTTCAATATTTCTATATCTCTCATGAATTCACTTTTCAAATCCTGAATTGTCTTTGTCATTCCATTCAGTCATATATTTATATCTTCTTAAGCTTCAGTCAGGAGTTTATTCTTATCCTCTTTGAGTTCTTTGGGTTGTTTTCTGTGTTCTTAAAAATCTTTGATGGGGCTGGAGAGATGGCCTAGCGGTTAAGAGCGCTGTGTGCTCTTGCAGTGGACCTGGGTTCGATCCCCAGCACCCACATGGCGGCTGGGAACCTTCTGTAACTCCAGTTCCAGGAGAACTCCAGTTCCAGGGGAATCCGACACCCTCTTCTGACCTCCGCAGCATTGCACGACACGGGTGCACAAACCTACATGCAGACAGTGCATTCATACAAATAAATAAATAAATAAATAAATAAATAAATAAATAAATAAATAAAATAAAAATCTTTGAATTCCTTGGTCATATTTATGATTTTTTTTAAGCTCCATGCTCTGGGGTTCCTCTGGGTAGTTTTCATTGTAGAAAATTTCCGTAGGACTGGTGGGACTTGGTGGAAACATATTATCTTGGTTTTTCATATTGTTTATAGTTTCTTATTGTGACCTAGGCATATGGACTTCTTTCCTTGGTTGTGTGTCTGATATAAAATTCTAGCCTGCCTTTGTTAAGCTGAAGTTTGGTCTTGTTTTTGTTGTTGTTGTAGCTTAGTTGTTTTCTGGTCAGTTATGAATAGCTAGTTGATCTTTGCTTCAGTTTCTCTCTTTAGATTTTTTTTTTCTTTTTATTGCACAAACAGAATAGTTCCAGGCAGGCTAGGTGGGAACCCTTCTGCAGCTTGAATGGGCTGAGTCCTGAAACAGAAAGATTGGTGGAGTGTGCAGTCTCTGATAGCTATGATGGGCAGATAAGATCCCTGGAGCATCTCAAATAGGGATTGTTCTAAAGTAGGTTGATGGTGACTGAAGTATAGGTTCTGAATAACTGGCGAGTCATGAACTCTCCTAGAGCGGGAATGGGCAAAGTGAGATCATGGAAATCAAGTGCGTGGGTTCTGTCTTGCTAAGCAGTGTAGATGTGAGCCCTAGAGCAATGCAAAATGGGCTAGTCCTGAAGCAGGATGATGCTCACCAAGTGGACAGGTTCTCACTAGCTAAGCAGAGAAGATGCGAGCCCTGGAGCAGGGAGAAGGGGCCAATCCCCAAAGCAGAGTGATAGCACCTGACTGGCTACTCAGGACAATTTACCTGCTATTGATCTTTTTAAACTTACTTTACTGTACATTTTATCTTAGTTTTTAAAAATTTTGAGGGGGAAATAGAAGTAATATTCTATATATAATAATATATAGAGCCATATATTTTTTCAATCACGATTTTGATTACAAACACAAAATCACAGTATAATGTTCTAACTTGGGTTTTTTTTAATTAATTTATTTAATTATACATATATTTTTTATCAGATCTAGACCCGTATTCTCCCCATCCCCCCACCCCTCCAGAGCTCGTGCATTCTGCCAAACATACTATTCATCTCTTTCTCAGTCTTTCTCAATATTCTTCATGGGGAAGTTGATTGTTTTGAGCAGAAGTTCACTGTTTCAATCAGTTCTTTGATGCAGTCCTTTCTGTTGTTGTTGTTGTTTTTGTTGTTGTTCTTGTTGTTGTTTCCAATATGCATTACTCCCAACTGCTTTGGACAAAAGCTCAAGGGGCCATGCACAGGAAATACTTACAACTGGGTAATTGGCACTAGCATCCACAGATGAGGGATACCATTTGTCGTTTGTTTTTCTGGGTCTGTGTTACTTCACTCAGCATGATGTCCTCTAGCTCCAGCCATTTTCCTGCAAAGCTCATGATGTCATCTTTCTTTACTGCTGCATACAACTCCATTGTGTACATGTACCACATCTTCTCTATCCACTCGTCAGTTGAGGGGCATTTGGGTTTGTTCCAGCTCTTTGCTATTGTGAAGAGAGCTGAAATAAACATGGCCCTGCATGTATCTCTGCAGTGGGGTGAGTCTTGGGGGTACATGCCCAGGAGTGGTATGGCTGGGTTGGGTGACAAGTTCATTCCAAGTCTTCCAAGGGTTCTCCACACTGCTTTCCATACTGGCTGCACAAGTTTACATTCCCACCAGCAGTGGATGAGTGTTCCCCTTTCCCCACAATCTCTTCAGCACTTGGTATCATTTGTTTTCTTGATCCTAGCCAGTCTTATTGGAGTAAGATGATATCTTAAAGTGGTTTTGATTTGCATTTCCTTAATGATTAGTGATGTTGAACACTTCTTAAGGTTTTTCTCAGACATCTCTAACTCCTCACTTGTGAAGTCTCTGTTCAGTTCTTTGTTCCATCTATTGAGTGGATCATTTGTTTTCTTTTTTTCTTTGTTTTTTGAGTAGTTTATATATTCTGGAAATCAATGCTTTGTCAGATGTATCTGCGTGAAGGTTTCCTCCCACTCTGTGGGATTTCTCTTCACTTCCTTGATTGTTTCTTTTGATGTACA
This sequence comes from Rhizomys pruinosus, assembly GCA_009823505.1. Lineage (NCBI taxonomy): Eukaryota > Metazoa > Chordata > Mammalia > Rodentia > Spalacidae > Rhizomys > Rhizomys pruinosus. Next base: position 681,087 of record VZQC01004208.1, read on the forward strand.
GAAGCTTTTGAGTTTAATGAGGTCCCATTTGTCAATTGCCAACATTAATTCTTGCTCAGCTGCTGTCTGATTTAGGAAGTCTTTTCCTACGCCTATGTCTTGTAGTCTGCTGCCAACTTTTTCTTCTATCGCCTTCAGAGTTTGGGGTTTCATGTTGAGGTCTTTGATCCATCTGGACTTGACTTTTGTACTGGGAGAGAGGAGGGGGTTTAATTTCATTTTTCTACAAGTGGTGATCCAGTTTTGCCAACACCACTTGCTGAAGATGCTGTCTTTTCTCCATTGTGTCTTCTTGGCCCCCTTGTCAAATATGAGATGGCTGAAATTGTATGTGCTCAAGTTTGGATCTTCGGTTTTGTTCCATTGGTCAATAGGTCTGTTTTTGTGCCAGTACCAGGCTGTTTTTATGACTATAGACCTGTAGTATAGTTTGAAGTCTGGTATAGAGATCCCCCCTGTGTAGCTCTTTTCGCTCAGGGTTGTTTTGGCTATTCGGGGTCTTTTGTTTTTCCAAATGAATTTAAGGACTTTTTCCCCCCCAAGCCTATGAAGAACCTCTTGGGGATTTTGATTGGCATTGCGTTAAATCTATACAAGAGTTTCGGTAGAATGGACATTTTTACAATGTTAATTTTCCCAATCCATGAGCATGGGAGGTTTTTCCATCTTCTGATGTCTTCTTCAATTTCTTTCTTTAAAGGTGTAAAATTTTTGTTGTAGAGATCTTTGGTGTCTTTGGTTAAGTTTGTTCCTAGGTATTTTATTGTTTTTGAGGACATTGCATCTGAGTGTCTCACATCACCCTCGTGATTTTAGAAAACTCACAGTTATCACATCTTTTTTTTTTTTTTTTTTTTTTGGTCTTTTCGAGACAGGGTCTCCCTGTAGCCCCCAGCTGTCCTGGAACTCGCTCTGTAGACCAGGCTGGCCTTGAACTCACAAAGATCCACCTGCCTCTGCCTCCCAAGTACTAGGATTAAAGGCGTGCGCCACCATATATGGCAGTGATAACTGACCTTCCTTCAGCATCTGTGGGGTAATTAGATGTGGGCACAAATTCAAGCACTTAGCTCCATGCCTGGCAACAAGTGGGTCACCAACACTTGTTAGCCATTATTGCTAACATTAATCACTTAAATAGGCATTTTAGGAAGATTTGCTGTCATTTAGTTTTTGTCTTTGTTTCTATGGAAAATGAATTCCACCTTGCAAAGTGCTGAGTATGAAGAGGACTCAGGCTAAAACTCTTAAAAGCTGCACTTTCCTGACACTGGACATTTCTGCCTCTGACATCTCCGAGGAGAACTGTGTTCTTTCCCCTATCTTTCTGCTTCTCTGCTTTTCTTTTTGGCCACTTTCTCCTCTCTTTTCAAAGTCTCTTCTGCCTTCTCTCTTAGCAGTGGTGATATTTTTAACATTATAAAGTGTACAAAAATGTCATTTGGAGGTCATCTCTTGTTCTAGCCATCCTCCCTCTATTCTTCTTTTACCTCTTAGCCAAAAGTCAACAAAACAATCATAAATAACTCAAGATTGGACCAAGAGTGAGACTGTAAAATCATGAAATAAGTATACTGCTTAATGTTGCTACACTTCTACAAGTGTGTAATTATCAACTGTCAAATATGATCACTCTATAAAAATGAATATGTTCTCAGATTCAGACATTTTTATTCTGAATGTTGCTTTTCTTTTTGTCTAAAGTGTTGGTACTCTGTAGCAGTAGAGCATTTATTAGTGGATCGGCATTTTCTAATTGGCTAGATGAAATGAATTAAATCTGGAAACTTTTTGACATGTGTCCAAATTTCACATAATTATTTCTAATTGCAGGAATTACTTTTTAGTTATCAAACCTGCCGTATATACACACATTCTTCTGCCAAATTGTATTGCACGATATTTTGCCAAGAGAGTCACAATATGGCTAAAATTAAGCTTCATTAGTTGTAACAGGATGAGATAGTTTAATTCTTTAAGCTGAATATAAGTGCTAGAAGACAGATTTGCTTTTCTTCTGTCTACCAAGTTAAAAAAATGATACATCATTTTGCAAATCCTAGTGGCAAAAAAAAGGTAACTGAAACATTGCATGCAGCTTCTTGAAGGGAAATAGCTTCCCAGTTAAAACTATGGTATTATTTATCTTTACCCTTCAACCATTTGACTCTCTCAGTCTTTAGAAGAGGCCTATTTATTTTAGCAGAAGGTAGATTGAGTTTCTGCCAAGTCAGTGTACTCCCTAAATGAATATGTCAGAGTCAATATTGTTTCTCAAAAATCATTTAGAAAGCAGCATTTTTACATAAGTAGGCTCTTTCATTAGTTTTGAATTAAATTTGGGCAATTGCTGCTCTTGTTATATATTTTTTTTTCTTGGAGAGCCCACTGAATGAGGGCATCCCATGTCCTTGAGTCAAAATTTCCTTTGGGGTTTTCAGTGTCTGTGTCTAACTTGGAAGAAAGGAATATACATGATTTCTTTGTCCAACCTTCTTTGTGGAGGTTGATGATATTCATGAAATAAAATAGCTTTATGCAAATATTAATGGTTTAATTTGTATGATAACTTAGATTCCTTTGATATGGAAATCATACAAAATAGTATGGGTTGGGGGGCTCCCTAAAAATGTCCTTGCTTTATTTTTGCTTTCATCTTTACCTCCTTGAAAATGTTGGGAAAAATTAGTAGTGATTACTTGCCCAAACACCTTGAAGACATTTCTTTATATCCTGAAGAGAATGTAAATATCATTACGCCATAATAGAATTTCTTTGGATATCTTCAATTTTATAAGAATTATTTGTTTTTTTTTTCATTTTATGATAGAGACATTTAAAAAAGAATTATCATCAGTGTGATTGTGCACACCTTTAATCCTAGCACTCAGGAGGCAGAGACTGGTGGATCTCTGTGAGTTCAAGGCCAGCCTTGTCTACATAGTGAGTTCTAGGACAACTGGAGTTATAGGGAGATCCTGTCTCAAGAAGAACAAAAAACAAACAAAAAAGGAATAACCATTAACCACTATAATAATATTTTTCTTGTGGTTGGAGAGATGGCTCTACAGTTAAGAACACTTGTGTTTCTTCCAGAGGACCAGGTTTTAATTCCCAGCATCCACATTGAGGCTAACAACTATCTATAACTCCAGTTCTAGGGAAATATAACTCCAGTTCTGGCCTCTGTGGGGATTGCATACACATGGTGCACTTACATACATGAAAGCAAAACATTAATGCACATGAAATAAAAAATAAAATATTTTTTAAAATATATTATTTTTCTTAGGCAAATGACTCATTGCTTATGGGGCTACATAAACATAAATTATAGTTAGATAAATGATACACAGTATCATTTGAATTTCCTTTCTTTTTTCTTTTTTGTCTTTTCCAGACAGTGTCTCCCTGTAGCCCCAGCTGTCCTGGAACTTTCTCTGTAGACCAGGCTGGCCTTGAACTCACAGAGATCTGCCTGCCTCTGCCTCTGCCTCTGCCTCACAAGTGCTAGGATTAAAGAAGTGTGCCACCACGCCCAGCCATTTGAATTTCTACTTGAAGAGTTAAAAATATATTAAAAATTAGAAATTATAGAATGTACACCAGTAGGTTAGTGAATGAGGTATCTCATTAATCTTTGCAACTTAAATTATTGTTTTGTTGATTCAATTCAGTTTGGATTCCAGCTTAATTTAACTTCAAAGGATAATCTGTGAAGGTGTTCATTATTCTCCATGTATTGTAATTAGTAATATAATTGTTAATATGGTAGTCACATGGCCAGTCACCACAACAGGCATTTTTCTTCTTAACTGCAGTTCATTTTTTTAAAATATGTATGCTCATCTGACGTCACCTTTCCCTTAAGAAAAACCATGAACTTTGTTCCTTTCTACAATTAAGAACAGTACAGATTTTATAACAGTGAACATATGTGCCTACCCAGCACATTTTGCCTCCTGTTAATTAACATTCTGTTCATCGAGTCATTCATTATTTAAGGAAACTTTGCAATCATTAGTAGCAGGCTTCAAGATTTCTTGTAGGGCAGGTCAATTCAATCATTTCTTATTGCAAATGAAAAATTCCAGGTTAGGTACCAAACTATCTAAAAATATTAATCACTACCACATATGAGCAATCACAATGAAGTAATTTATTCTAAGGATTGAAAAAGACTCTGTTACACAGAGATTTGGATTTATCCTAGTTAAAAGTTTTTGGTTTTTTAATAATTTGAGGCTGTGGGAACTCCCTAAGGAAGCAGATATTGCTACCTCCAGAACCTGGACAGCCTATGAAACCTTAAGTTATGGCTTATCCAGTCCAGAAGTTGGTCAGTGGAGGCAGAATGATACCAGGTTGCTGTATCAGAGAGGCAACTGGAGAAATATGTGTAAACACAGACTTATACCAAACAAGGACTCATTGTTTTGGAGACGACAGAGATAGTTTATAGAAATAAAATTGTCATTTAGACATTCATTTCACAGTTCTTACTACAAATATTTTGGGTGGACTTTGACACAGGGAAAAAAAACTCAATCAAGTATAAATCATACATCACCTAAGTCTAGCTGGCCCATGGAACACCTCAGACTCAACTCCCTAAGATAGTTTGTGAAAATACATTCATGGTCATGAATAGTGAGCAGAGCTCAACTAATATTCTGAAACAACAAATTTGGGATTTGCTATATCTTTCTCAACAGGGCATTTCTGGGCAAAGCTTGGAGTGCTGCAGTTTCAGTAGATGGAAAGATTTAGATCTTGTTTAAAGAGCTGAGCTATGCCTGTAGCATTGACGGGTTCCTTGGACCAGGCCTCTCTCTTGTGACCTCTAGTTTTGAACTGTATGATAAATTTAAAAGGTATCCTTGACACAAAAGGCCTCATCTGATTTGCCTGATGCCTTCATTTTATCAAAGGAAATGAAAGGCAGGTAAATGTGAGTTTTTTCCCCAGGACACGCTCACGTCTTTCTCTGCCCTGGATGTGAGAATGAAACTATACAAACCACCTGAGGCCTTCGACATGCAGTTTATTAGTCAATTTGATTAATTAAACTCAATTAACCCTAAAGTTCACTTCCAGTGCTAACAGTCAATAGGTACAGGAACATCCTGTGACTTTCCCTTCTCAGGCATTCTGAAGGCAGTGAGTGCTTTGTGAGGTATTCATGATTTATTTCTAGAGCAAATGTGGCCTGGGGTGGTGCTAGGGGTCATGACAAAGCTAAGTTGAACCAAGCACATCGATTCAGTGTCTAACTGAAGCATCTTAGACATGTCACCAGGGGCTGGAAGAATTTATTGATATGGATTAAGAACCCCCCTGTCCATCCAAGCAGCAGGTGCTGAAGAGATATCACTGCTTTGAAAAATGTTCTCAATCCCACCCCTGGGTCTCTAATATGTCACTCTATAGTCTCCAAGGACATTAATCTCTGCTCTTTCCCAGAATATGTTGTCCCTCTCTACTTTTAAATCCTATGAGTAGATTAACCGCAGTGTCCAACAATCTACTAATTGATGGTTAAGTATTTATGAAGTAAGATATCAGGTAGCTTCACCTCTTGAGCCTTCCATAATCTTCAGCTTCACTGTTCCTTGACATACACAACTGCAGGACAGGTTACCCTGTCTCTTTTCAACTGTACTGCAGCTGAAAAGTCTTTCCTGCAAGGCATTTTGGAAGCTTCCCATGAATTATACCATGATCACCTTGTATACATGGTAGTGCTTCGCTGGTAGACTAAGTCATATCTATGTTAAGTCCTATTAGCTACAAGGCCCAACAGCAGGCATAGAGGTGTGGTGGAATTCAACTGCTGCATTAGAGCTGAGCTATTTGGGGAATTTTCTCATTACTGATAGCAGATAGTTCTTTTGTCTGGTGTTTAAAGGAGTGAACTATGACAACAGAAAGAGGACAGAATGCAGCTTTATCAACTTCCTGGGGCTCCTGGACTCATGTGCACTTAGTTTCAAGTCTACTGGAGTATGGGATCTGTGAAAGTAAAGGCCTGGCTTGCTTTATTAACTACTTTGACTCCATCAAAGGACACAGTGTTGATAAAAGATGTTAGGCAAGTCATTGTACATTGGTTATCAACTTGCCTGAATCCAGCAAGACAGAACTCATTCATACATAGCAAGTTTTATAAAGCAGATCCGTTACTTAATGGTAGGGAACAAGAACAACTGAAGTCCAAGATTGATTGCGGCCCAGCCCCCCAAGGTGCAGAAATCACACAGCATCGTGATTGACTATGCATGCCCCATTTGCCCTGCAGTTAAAGGACCCTGAAAGTGGCCTACACTGTGTTTTATCCCGTGAGGGTACATGGCATGCTGGGCTAAAGCATTTAAGGGGTGGGGAAAGAAATTCTAGGCTATTTTGGCCAGCACTCCCCTTATGACGTTAATGTTCTAACATGTTTTATAGTTACTCTTCAGAATGACGAGCAAGAAATGGGGGACAACTGGGTCAGTTCAGGGCTATTCAGTGCAGTGTTCTATACACAGTGGGCACTAAGCAATGTCACAGAATGACCTATAAGAAATTCACCAGAATCCCTGGTTTCAGACCTTATCTGCACCATTGCTTAGCTGGGCATGTGGGCAACTGGACTAAAGTTTCTATGTCACAGTTGTTTCATTTTAAAACTAGCGATAAGAACAACATACACCTCCAAAAGCAGCTAAGTAGGTCAAATGAATCACTGCTTTTATGATGACTATAACACATGCTTGGCATGCATTATGAGTGTTTAGTAATTAATTAGACTAACCAGCTGTCATAATACATGTCATTTTGATCTGCAGCAAGATTTCTTTCCCGAGTACATAAAAGCATATGCTAGCATGCATGGGAACAGACTCAAGCACACAACACACAATTGCTTTAAGACATCCAGGGTCACTGCCTTTTGTTTATGTGATGCTCCAGTGCATAACCTTCTGTTGTCCCTGTTAATCTGCTTCTTGACTTATACTTATGGACAGAAAACCTGAACACATACACACACACACAGACACACACACACACACACGGAGAACTTGAACACACACACACACACACACACACACACACACACACCAACAGAGGCTGGTTTAAATGGTTATTTGGTGGTTTGAGATGAGGGCATAACTATTCAGTGGATGAATGTCTATGGAGTTTGCCTTCTTCACCCCGAGGGGGAATCACACAGTCCTTCCTCACCTCTCAAGTTTTCCTGTCTTCAGAGTTCATTTGTCTCATAGGCCCATCTCCAGTTCTGACCGCTCTGCTTTCTATATCACATGCACATTTCCATAACCCATGAACATTGCCATATCCCATGAACATATCCATAATCCATGAATGTTTCCATATCCCATGAACGTTTCCATAACCCATAGACATTTCCATATCCCAGGGACATTTTCATATCCCATGGACATTTCAATATCCCAGGCACATTTGCATATCCCATGGACATTTCCATATCCCAGGGACATTTGCATATCCCAGGGACATTCTAGCTTGATCTTCTAGCGTGATAAAGATCTCTTCACCCCAGGGCAGCTTCTCTAACTTTCCCCTAATATCTGAGCTCTCCTCCTTTCCATGCCCTGACTCCATGACATATATATTTTTTAACATTTACATTGGCTAGCTACCTTTGGCTTTCTATTTCATTTCAAGACAAACCAAATCACTGTGATAAACTATAAAATTGTTAATTACAAATAAAAATATCTATATTTTCACAACATTTTTCAATTTCACGAGTGGTTAAAGCTTAATCCTTATTCACTGCAAATCCCCTAGACCCCCTCCATAGCGTTCATATTTTTATAAAAGTATTTGTTTTCTCTGTTTTGCTGTTGGTTTGGTTTTTTATTCAAAGTTCTGCTGCTGAGAGCAGTGATGGATTACCACTGTCACCAGATCTGACTCTTACATACATGGAAAGAGCAAGGAAACAAAGGAGGTCACATGATTCATCATTCAATCCCCTCATATCAGCTTCCAGCCTTGAAGCATTTTCAATCTGCTCAACTGGGGATGGAAGTGACACATAGGAAATATTTACAAAACAGTAGAAGCCATTCCATAGATAAAACTTTCAGAATTGAAACTATTGTTCACAAACTTTGGAATGTTTAAAAATGTTCTTAGTAAGAAGTTACTGTATGCAACAAAAATGGTTATATGTTTAGGTGTTCTTTTTTTTTTTAAAGTATTTCTTTGTATTTTTAATTATGCATATGTATGTATGTCTACGTGGGTATGTACCTGTGTTTGCAGATACCTGGGGAGGCGGATTCCCTGGAGCTAGAGTGAATGGGAGTCATGATCTACCAAATGTGGGTGCTGGGAAATGAATCGAGTGGTCTGGAAGAGCAGTACATACTCTTACCTGCTAGGCCATCTCTCTAGACCTTAGATGTTCTTTTTAAAGTACATTTTAAAATTGCTATAGAGTCATAGTACCAAATACCAGGTTTCATTATGGCACTTCAGTACCTGTCAGTCATACTTTTTGATCACACACCCCAATCCTGCCAGCCCATGTTCTCTCCCCAAATACTGTCCTTTTGCTTCCATGTCTTATTGTCATTTCTAATGCAGCTTCTGTGTAAGAAGGGAATCTGCAATGTTGGTCTTATTTTTAATGCAATGATCTTCAGTTCCAACCATTTTCTGCTCGCTGATATAATTTTTTCTTCTTTATGAATGGACACAACTCTTTTTTGTCACATTTTCTTTATCTGTTCTTCTGTTGATGGGTTCATTCCACAATTTGGCTATTGTTAATGCTGGTTCAATGAACATGGACATATCCCACAGACACTTCCTATCCTGGGTGTCATTTTCATTTCCTATTACATTATAATTTCCAAAAGGATCAGAATACTGTGGTCTCCTCCCTCTGTGTTCTCATGGTGCCCAGAACGCATCTGCAGGCAGAGGACTCTGAACCTTGCTAAGGGACAGATGGTAACTAAAACTTGGAGGTAGCAGCTCAGGTCCTGATCTGCAGTCCTGCAGGCTCTTCCTCCCCAGATCCTGAATATCTGGGTAACCCCAGTAAGGCTTCTCAAGCTCTGCTTTCTCAAGCAGAGCTGCAGTCACAGAGCACCATTTTTCTTCTTATTCTAAGAATCATTTTTCTTCTCTGTCTTTACCAGCTCCACCCCTCCGGGGAGTCACAGCAGTAGATTGGTTATGCTAAACACTCTACCTTAGGGGTTCAATTTTTTTTCTCACAGCAACTCAGTCATTTATATAGTTAAGATAGACTCTTCCTGAAACCTTACCAAGCTATTTAATTTTGTTTTAAATCATATCTCTAGGTAATTTTGTCTACGATATTTCCACTGTGCTCCTGAATTCCCAAAGAACACTCTGCAATGCATGAATCTCAAGTGCATGCCCTCTGTCACTGTCTTCTTTTTCTTTCCTCACTGAAAGGCTAATAAGATGGAGCTAAGCCTTGCATATTAGAGAATGCTTATGTTTTGGATGTGCATACTCTATAATCATAAGCCTGATAGAGTCACAGATAAAGATATGAATGATGCTAAGGATGGTCAAAGATGTGACATGGTCATTTGTGTTTTTGTTTTCCAGTGCCTAGACCTGTGGAAAGCACATTATGTTCCGGACCTGCCCCCTTAGCCTCTCAGCTATGCAATGTCCCTTGCTCAACAGATTGCATAGTATCTTCCTGGTCAGCCTGGGGCCCATGCATTCATGAAAATTGCCATGATCCTCAGGGGAAGAAAGGTAAGTTCCAGTCTGTTTGCTTCATTCACTTCCAGTGCACACACATCTATTCTTCGAGCTAAGCAGCTGATTAAGCCAGCTTAGGACAACATTTATTTGTAGCACTTAGATAACTGCCTCAAACCTGGCAGCATTTAGTTATTAGGGAGGCAGTTGGGGACATTTCTGTGGAGCAGAGAATCTGACCTTGATTGACTTTTGTATTAGACTCATAGCTAAAGGAGTGACTATTATTACTCAGTAGGATATAATATAATATTTCATTGGAGCTAGGGATATAGTTCAGCTCGTAGAGGACTTACATGCATGGCATGCACAAAGCCCTGGATCCATCCCCAGCACCACATAAAACCAGCCTTGGTACATAACTGCAATCCCATCACTGAGGAGGTAAAAAACAGGAAGCCCACAAGTTCAAGGTCAACCTTCACTACATAGTGAGTTTGAGTCAAACCAGGTTCCCTGAGACTGTCTTGGGGGAAAACAGCCAAAAAATAACTTAATGATTCATGCATTTGATGGTTACATTAAAGACATTACACATGAATTTTTGTGATCTCACCACAAGCCAACTATTTTGATTACCACTATATTTTCCATATATATATTTAACACATGGTATTCTATTTTTAGATGTATAAAAGGACCATTTTATACACTGTTAACTGTTTGATGTTGTCCCCAGGCCTAAAGAAACATCTTCAAACTTTCTGATTTGGTTAGCCTTTGTGGGCTACCTTTTTCCACATCATGTTTAAAATGTCCATCTGTACCCACAAAGGTTCCCTTACAGAGACAACTTACCGTCTCTTTTACTAGCCCTTTCCTTTCCATCAGTACATTGTTCCCTTGTATGTTGTCACAGCAATGCAAGCACTAATTAGTATGTAATGTAGCCTGAATAGCCACTAAGTTGATGCCATTTATGAACACAGATAAGTCTCCATTAACACTAACAGCAAGAGTTTGTCAGCCTTGTAGTTATGCATGATACTCCTAGCTGATTTAGCTGAAAATGGAATGTGGTCAAGATGGTATTCAACAGTATGAACGAGGTCAACGGCATCTCAGTCTCCTTTGAAACTTTCTGATTCTTCAGCTCTTTAAGTCTCCATTTCTTCATTCTTTATCCTCTGCAGTAGGTAGTGCTTGATAGGCCCTCTTGATAGAGTGAAGGTCAGAAGGAATTTTCATTTAATATAAGCAATAAAGTAATGGAGAACGTTTCTCCAGTAGTTCCAGGAAGAACATTGAAGCTGAACTTCTGTGCCTGCTTGTGTTGCATGCCCATCCCGGACCCTACTCTGACTAGGGGGTGAGGTTAAGTGGTCAGGCTCTAAGCATGTTTCCAAAGATCAGTGCAGGCTAGTTGCTCTCAAGCCTCATAGGCTGAGGGTGAGAGAAATGGAAGATGATTCCTCAAGCATACTAAAAGAAAGTAGAGGCAATACTACTGCCAAACTTCACAGACAATGACTCAGTAGGTTACACTGAATGGCAATTTGGAGCATACGTGTGTCTTTTCCTTTCTCTTTGTTGTATTTACTCTTACTTTGGCCCAATTGTGAGGAACTGAACTTTCAAGTTTTATCCCAGTCTTCTTTCTCCACATGACTTAGACACATCCCTTAAGGTCAGCGAGGAAATGTGTAACTTTTCATACACATATTAATAATAATAATAATAATAATAATAATTAATAATAATAATCAGTAATAATAGTTAAGCCAGCACTGACCACTAGGACTCCATCTTTCTAAACACAAAGCTCCATTAGCTGATTTTTTTCCCATCAACCTAACAACATTTGGACCAAAGTACAAATCCATCCTCTAGAAGTGAGGTTATCTTCTCACAGTGCACCCCAGCAGCCCAGGGTGAAGCATGACCCCTAAGAAATAATCCTTGAGCTGCTGTGAGAAGTTGGGTGTGGGGCTGGCATGGGACCTACTACAGCTGCAAGGGTCAGGAGAAAAGGAAAAGGATCCTGCAGAGCAGTGGTTATGGTAGGGGGCGCTGGAGAGCCGGAGAATACAGATACAAATGATGTGTGCTCTTTTGCCCCAAGCAACAGCTTTTTCTCAGAGGTTCAGCCATGGTTCAGAAGGACAAGGGGAAACAATGGAAGCTAGCTATCGCCTGAAGACGGAGGTGTCCTGCAGCATTTAGGAGCATGTTAGAGTCACTGACATCACTCTTTTTTTCTTACAGGACTCAAACTGAGATGAGATGACTCACCCCCCTTGTTAAGTAACCACAGACAGGAAAAAGGGACAGCCTTTGTTATTGTTATGCAAAGCTGGGAGTTTGCTATTTTAAAATACTTCCCTAAAGCTGAGAGAATTCAGTCTTTTAGGTCTTGCTGAAACCTGGCAGGACCACCTGCCTGTAATTTCTCATGGGAAAAATAGTCAACGGAGTTTTCCCTCTGGGGAAATGATCCCATGCCTGACAGCAGGCCAAGCGCATGATAGCGATGGGGAGCACTCATCTTGTTATTTCTGCCAACTAGTGGGGTATGGGGTCTCCTCATCCTCCATTTATGCTGCAGGATCGACTGTGTCAGCGTCACTGACTGGTGCAGAATGAATGTAGTTAGAATTCCACAAAGGCTGGACGACACAGGCTCGTGCATTGAGTGTTGTGAAATTCTGGTATGTCAGTGGGATGTTCAGCTTCTACTCACTCCAGAAATCTGACTTATGTTCATTCCTAGATGCTGTATACTCATATATACATACAGATATACTTATACATATGTATATTTTAAATACACATCTGTGGATATATATTATGGAGATAGAAAAGCGGTGGATGTGGGTGTAGAAATCAAGCAAACAACAGAGAGGAAACAAATGCGGAAAGTTGGAGAGCTCTTCTCCCTGTACTCATCTTGCGCCATCATCAGACTTCTGCTTTCGCTCTTCTCTTTGTTCACATTAAAAAATAAATAGAAAGACATGGGAAGTAAATGGTAGGAAATGTTTTACTACCTGATAGAATAAATTAGTTATTATAGAAATTATCTTGGCATGGCTGTTATTCTCAGTCAGACACCTTTCAATCAGGCATCATCTAAGGCTCACGGCTGTCAGCTATTCAGAGTGCATTAGAAAATCAGCCGATGTTCACAGGCTCCGCACCTTCCCGTCAGTGACAGGCAGACAAGGGGAGCCCTGCTTGGCAGGTTTGTGCTTGTCAAGTGAAGCTGGGACACCATTCAGAGGAATTGAAATCAGATCAGGCTTTATCATCTATTGCTTTATCTCTGAGATACTCCTAGTGTGTAATAATTAGAGAAATATTAAAGAATTAACCTGAAAAATACAGAGACCCCACACACATAGATGTGACACAGTCTATAAATTCCTCTTGATATGTAGCCATAGATTTATCTGACATCCTTATTCCTTGCAGACAAATTATAGAACGGCAACCTTCTAAAGGAGAAATTTGATGGAGATTTCTCTATGTGGCATCCTAATAGCTACCTGCCTCTCCTGCACCAATACAGAATACCCTTCAATTACAGCACCTAAGATCCTACAAAGCCCCTGCCTAAAAAGATATTTTAAAATTGAGAAGCTATGCCTATTTTTGAAGACACCTTTTATGTTCTGAAACAAATTAATCTAGATAGCACACTATTGTCAAAAAATACTGACATGACTGAGTTCTATTTTAACAGTGGAATATTTTTCCATTTTCCACCCTTAACTGCTGGGTGGACTCCATCTTCATATGAACAGGAAGCTTACAAAATCATTTGGCTTTATTAAAATGTGTATGCACATTAACAGACTTTATTTTTCTTTCTTGTTCTTGCATGCCTCTGTGTTGAGGACAGCTGTGGGCTGTGTCTATGTCTTACTCAAAGTGTTGAGAGTTTCCATGCTGCTCTCACCTATTACTGCTTCTCATGTTCTGTGTTCATAACAGGTTGGGAAATAAGAAAGATGCTATAAAATCTACCCCTGCTTGAGGAGTGCCTGGTATCTAAGGAGATGGAATCAAAGATTCAGTTTGGGGGCTGGGAGGGTGGCCCACTCAGTAAAGGGCTCGTGATACAAGCATGAGGACCTGGGTTCAATTCTGAGAACCTGCATAAAATGAGTCAGGTGTGGTGGTGTATACTTGCTAAACCAGCACTGGCAGTAAAACAGCTGACCCTGAGGCACTCTGGCCAGTCAGCCTCATCTATTTGGTGAGCTCCAGGCCAGTGTGAGCCCCTGACTGAATAAAGAAGGTAGATAGCATCTGAGCATGATAGCCAAGGCTGTACCCCAGCCTCCACATGCACATGCACTCACACGTATATGCACACACACACACACACACACACACACACACACACACGTACATGTATGTACACACTTACACTAACTTACTCAGGTTCTTTGGCTCAGTATTATTAGCCACTATCCAGAGCTGCCAAAGACAATAGCAAATGCCTTACTTAGGCTAGAGTAAGCTCTGCCATCTACAATTCCTCAGCAGGGCGTGTCTTCCAGCTTAGCTTTTGGGTATTCCAGTGGAGACAGCGTTGTTCATGGATAGCTTTGTGGAAGTTAACATGGACACTGTTAGCTCTGTGACACAGGAGAAATACAGTCTCTAGAGTCTAATAACCCCCACCCCAGGTCTCCGTTAATTCTTCTCTGTCTTCCCATTAAAACACTATCTACCTTTTTGCCATCTGTTCCTCTTTCCTTACTCCCCCCAACCGACTAGTCAGTCTTTTCTAACAACCTGCAATAAAATTATATACTAAAGCACAAACCTGAGGTCACAGCAAACAACAAAACCCTGAGAATATTAGCCTCATTATAGGTGGGCCGACCTGCCCATGAAGTCATGATTAAGCCTCTTTCCTACTTAGTGCACAAAATATCACTCTCCAGTCTGTCCACCTTCAGCTATGGGAATAAACCTTGGTGCATTTGGGGTTCACTTTGTGCAGTTAGAATAAACATAACACACACAGTAGCTGAATCTGAGGTTAGAAAGCTCTGCAGACCCTTCCACCCTCCCACCTAATTAGTGTTTTGCCCTCTGAGAGGTAGTACACCACAGTCAGCCCTGGGATAGCACACATGCAAAATGGGCAAAGCAAAGTACAAAGTCATTCTGAGGTCTATTAATCGAGAGCAATGTAAATGACGTGGCTGTCCCTGCTTGGGTGTACAGTGCATAATTACTATGCTTGTCTTTTTCTATTTTTGAGTTATGTGCTCTGAGAGTTTGGTGTATGTTTGCTGTCCTTCCTACAGTATAGGAGAGCAATATTCCCATGGTTGTTAATATTTATTGAATGATACTATCTGGTTAGCATGGAATCCAATAAATAAGGCAAGAGGTTGGCTGACCCAGCCACAGTGGACTTCATTGCTGTGTATCTTCAGAGCCGAACACCTGGGAGAACTCTGCTGTTTACTGCAGGTATACATACCTGTGTAACTAAAGTCAAGTATAACAAGAACCCAAGGTTCCTGTTTTATGCTGAGCTTGTAGTGTGATTTGATCCTAGTTAGAGTCCAGACAAGAGCAGCACAAAACAGAACCTTAAAGAATTTATTGACTGAGGAGATGTACTCTATAGATTTATGGCAAGATAGATGCCACATGATTTACAGAGGCAAAATGCACAGGCCCCTCAATGGCTTTGAGCTCCAGGAATTGGACACCCAAATCCCTCCACAGAGAATGCTATTTCTGTGCTCTGCTCCGAGTTGATTGTCAAGCTGTAAATCATACTATTTCTTACTCAAAGACAAGTTAAACAAGTACAAACATATGCCAGTAAATAAGCAGGACAGTATTGGATGTAAGAATAGAGGTCATTCAAGTCATGTGGTGGCAAAAGCTTAGAAGTCTATGAATTTTAAGTTCACCAGGTGTAGTTTAGAGCCCAGTGTGCCCCTTGCATCTCTCCTTCTGATGCCTGAAGAAAGAAGCTGGGCTTTCTATAGGCTTTATTTTGAGCAGTTAATAATGTGGATTGGAGATATGACACAGTGCAGTAACCACTATTATTATTTTATTATTTTTTATTTTAATTGATCCTAACCTCAATGTTAGTATCATGGAAATACAGTCACTAGTGGCTAAATGCATGTCTAAATAGTGTATTAGGTGCTCACCTCGCTGTGGCCAAAACTTGACCAGAGGCTACTTAAGGGAGAAAAGGTTTATTTAGGGTTACAGTTTTAGAGACTCCATCCATAGTGATAAGGATGGCATAGTGACAGAAGCCTGAGACAACTGGTCACCCTGTACTGCACTTAAGAAGTAGACAGTGAACAGCAGAAGGGCTGACTATCAAACTGCAATGCCCTTGTTCAGTGACTCATTTCCTCTAGCAAGGCTCCACATCTTAAAGGTTTTATAACCAGCACCACCAGCTGGGGAGTAAGTACTCACACACAGGAGCCTAGGGGAGGCATTTCACACTTACAACAAATAGGTAGCTGATCCTTCAATTAAGAGTCTCAGAGCCAGGTGTGGTGGCAAGGCTTTTAATCCTAGCACTCAGAGGCAGAGGCAGGCGGATCTCTGTGAGTTCAAGGCCAGCCTGGTCTACAGAGTGAGCTCCAGGTTAGCTGAGACTAAAGGGAGACCCTGTCTCAAAAATACCAGAAAAAAAAAAAGAGTCTCAGAAACAGGCAGGGCACGGTGGCACACGCCTTTAATCCCAGCACTCCAGAGGCAGAAGCAGGCAGATCTCTGTGAGTTCAAGGCCAGCCTGGTCTACATAGCAAGCTCCAGGGCAGCTGGGACTAAAGGGAGACCATGTCTCAAAAATAGAGACTGAAAAGGACTGTGTCAAGAAAGGACCTAGATCAAGAAAACTCTAAGTACTTATGACTGTTTATGTACAATACCCTGCAGGCCCTGTACTGTTCTAAGCTAGTTCAGTTCCCTGTAGTTTCCTGAGCCCACACAACATAGTATGCCCGACTCCCTGGATTTGCTGTTTGAGAAGAGATGGTTTCTCTCTACACTACACTTTGACATTTTTTCTTTTTTCCATCACATTCTTGATACTTTGAAAACCTTGAGAAAGTTGTTCCTGCCCTTTTCACTTCTCATGTCTCCTCCACACGTCCTCCCTTCACACCTTCCGGAGAGGCTGTGGGGCACCTCGTATCTTCTTCACTTATCCCAGGTAAATGATGATAGTTCCTTAAAATGCTATCCTACTAATGAAGAACAAGCAATTAGATATATAGGTATTTAAGCAGCACTAATAGTTATGGTAGGTTACTTTAGCATAGACACATGTTTGGATATGTTAATCCATGCTGCAGATAGGTTTTGCATGAAGGATGCTTGTACTCATGGATTATCACTTATAGCTAAAAATGAAAAAAAAAACTGAGAGAAAGATGCAGGACAGTTATGGCAGAATGCATGATCTGGGATGGGGTGGGGGGGGGAGGGAAAGGGAAATAAGCCTGAACTGAATTGGAAAAAATGTATGAAATGCACAAAGCATCAATAAAAACTAATTTAAAAAAAAAATGCTATCCATGCCTTTGTATTGGTTTTGAAGAAGGAAGAAGGAAAGAAGGAAAGAAGGAAAGAAGGAAAGAAGGAAGGAAGGAAGGAAGGAAGGAAGGAAGGAAGGAAGGAAGGAAGGAAGGGAAATTAGAGAACTTGGGGCTGATGAGGCAGCTCAGTTTGTAGACTGCTTGATTAGCATGCAAGAAGCCCAGGGTTCAGTGTCTAGTACTCCACATCCACAGAGGGTAACACAGCCCTGTAATCCCAGCACTTGAATTAGAAAGAGAAGAATCAAAATTTCAACCTCTTTCTCAGCTTCATAGTAAGTCTGAGGTCAGCCCAGAATATATGAAATTTTGCCTAGAGAAAGAAAAAGAAACTATAGGATTTAAATTGTTTGAATTTGAGTTTAACGGTGGAAGATAAGGGACGAGATCCATGCCCAATAAAAATGACGTATCAGGAGGACCATGCCATTAAGAGATTTCATCTGATTCTTATTCATCCGTTCCTTTTTTATAAGTCATCATTTTCAGTGCCTCTTTGAATTATTTTAAAACAAGCATTTCTTGTAAAAACTAAACATAACTTATGCTTCTAGTTTCTAGACAAAGTAGAAAGACATATTAAGAGAGCACCCTGGTTCTCCCATGGCAAGAGCCCAAGGAAGCTGCAGAAGTTAAGGCCTTTGAGCAAGCCCACATGCTCCCTTTTGCCAGTCTTCTCATATTTTACAGTTTTACAGTTGGTCTTTCCCATCTGTGTGAACTTGCCTTACTGTTACTGATAACAGAATTTGTAGTTCTGTAGACTGGTAGCATGTTAAAGCCTGTTTCTATCTTTGTTATTATGGGTTCTGACTGTAGGAATTTGAGGTCTTGACTAGCAATCCAGGGACTCATGCTCCTCAGGGTGGAGAATAATGTCCCAGAGAAGCTGTCATTATAGGCCATGGTGAGGTAGAAACCTCAGGGAAGCCATGTAGGGAACTTGCAATGCAAGAAGCTGTGAACAGTCAGTCAAAATGTGAAGATGTATTTCCATTTAATATAAAGTAACAAAGATGTCAAAAGCAACAGCAGAAAGAAAATGTGGATTTATCTGTGAGCAGACACTGCGGGTCTTCATTGATGTTCCTGGATTATTGAAACCATTGGATACACCCTATTCGTTATTTTGTCCAATTCCATTTAGCAAGTTCAAGTTCTCTTGGAGGACAGTTTTATACTATCATTTTTTTCTGTATTCTCATTTCCTTTCCTTTCCTCATTCCTCCACTTCAAGAAAATAAAACACATTAAGATAATCCATCTTGGGGGCAGGAGAGATGGCTCAGCAGTTAAGGGCACTGGCTGCCCTTACAGAGGACTGGGATTCGATTCCCAACACCCACATGGTAGTTCACAACCGTCCATCACCTCAGTTCCAGGGGATCTGACACTCTCTTCTGACCTCTCCAGTCATTTACACCATACAGGTGCACCTACCTACATCCAGGCATAACACTCATACACATAAAAAATAAAAATAATGTTTAAAAAAGGATAATGCCTGTTTCAGAGCTGGAGGTCACATCTTATGCCTAGTAGCTGCTTCTCCATTGCTGGATCAGAGAGGAATCCTGTGAAATGTCCTTTCTTTCTTTCTTTCAGGATTTAGAATGAGACAGCGTCATGTGCTTATGGAATCCACTGGGCCTGTGGGGCACTGCCCTCATCTGGTAGAATCTGTGCCTTGTGAGGATCCAATGTGCCATCGATGGCTGGCTTCCGAAGGGATCTGTATCCCTGATCATGGAAAATGTGGCCTGGGACATCGCATCCTGAAAGCCATCTGTCAAGATGAGCGAGGTAAGAGAGGTTGGCACACTGAAGTGTGATGTGAAGCCAGCCTAGGGACAGTGTCACTCTTCAAAGGTCTTGTTCTGGATGGAGAAATGCTCAGCCTTCCTATATTGGGCCATTTGGGCTGAATTGCAGCCTATTTTGTTGTAGTCTGCGGTCATCTGGAACAAGGTCTTTTCCCACATAAGAATACTGTTTAATTATGCCTAAACACATCATTGTTAACTCAAGGAGTTCTCTGGAGATATTTTTCATTTATCAAGAAAATAGCCAACAAAACTCTCCATAATAGCTTGCAACTTACCAATGAAGCACAAGTTCTATTTTCTTTTGTTAAGGTCAATTAATTGCAACCCTTTATGAAGTATTAATAAAATGCTACCTTCTAAAGGTGCCAGAGTTAAAAAAGAATAAGTGAAATCTTTCCATTTATATAGCAGTAAATAAGAATCAGTTCTAAATATAATGCTAACATTTTCAAAGAGCTATTTTTAAATATAAGCCATCAGGATTTATACAGTTATTAATAACAATGTCTGTCCTTGATCATCAAGCTTCTGATACAATGCTCTTTAGAAATGAAGGGTGGTTTAAAATATATAAGTCACAGCCGGGCGTG
This sequence comes from Rhizomys pruinosus, assembly GCA_009823505.1. Lineage (NCBI taxonomy): Eukaryota > Metazoa > Chordata > Mammalia > Rodentia > Spalacidae > Rhizomys > Rhizomys pruinosus. Next base: position 700,833 of record VZQC01004208.1, read on the forward strand.
GTGGTGCACGCCTTTAATCCTACACTTGGGAGCAGAGGCAGGTGGATCTCTTTGAGTTCAAGGCCAGCCTGGTCTTCAGAGTGAGCTCCAGGCCAGCTGGGACTTAAAGGGAGACCCTGTCTCAAAAAATACAAAAAAGAAGTAAGTCACACAGAAGTGAGAAAAGTGACATTTAAAAACCTTTATCCTGGAGATTAAAAAGGGCTCAGTGTCTTGGAGGGCTGTGCAGCATGCCTCCTAATCAGCCCCGCCATGCAAGGCCCCGTTTACAATGCTCTTCCGGTGTGGGATGAAGTGTTTTCACTTATGGAGCAAAGTAATCCACAGAACGGGAGGAAATTACAAACAGGATTCAGAGTGGATATTTAGCAGCCACACCAGGCTGAGAGACAGCAATATGCCTTCCTTTTTTCTTCCCTTTTCTTTCCCCTCCCTTTCTCCTTTCCTCCTTTATTCCTTTCCTCTTTCTTTTAAGTCACTAACATAAGTAGGCAAATATACATTTTATTAAATGATTTGTTTCCTTGTACAAAGCAGATGGTTGTTTAATTAAATAGAAGGCAACACCAGATTGTAATAGCTACAATAAATAGTTGAAACTAATAGTCACTACTTCTATATTACCAAATAACGTTTAAACTGAGGCAGCATGTGCTTTATTAACACAAGCAAATAAGCATATTGTTTTTCTAGTATAATAATTTATAATAAGAAATGTATATTTTGTTCTTCCTGCCTGATTCTTTGCACAAGGTTCTAAAATCTTTATGATGTTTCCCTTTTCATCTCTAATTCTGTTGATTTGAAGTTGCTCTTTCTTTTGGTTAACTGGGCTAGAGGTCTATCTATTTCCCAAGTAGTAGGTTCTAGAAGAATCTTTTCTCTATTATTTGATTTTGATACCAGTTTATTAATGAAGCTTTTAACCCCTTGGGTGAGAGGAATGTCTTTGATTCTTACAAGGTGACATGGTTGGCTTCTGGGCGTGACTGACTCCAGAAATTTAAGCCATTATTTGCTTGGAACTTTCATTTCTACCCTCCGAACATAGCAAAGAAGAAAGTGGGTGGAGATACATTAATCATCAATCATAAATCCATGGTAAGAACTCCATAAAGATCCTTCTACTATGGGGTTTAGAAATCAGTTCTTCCAAATTGCTATGTAGAGAAGCAAGAGAAAGCCTGAATGCTCTGTACTCTACTGCACAGTTTCTTCTCCATGCATCTCCTCCATCTATCTGTTTACTTATATGTCTTATAATCCCCTATATAAGCTATAACTGTAAATACAGTGTTCCCTATTATTCTGTGAGCTAGCCAGGAAAATTCTGGATTCTCTGAAAGGAGTATGAGAGACTGATTTATGCCATAGGTAACAACTTGGGGTTTAAGATTGTTATCTAAGTATACGAGGTCTTAGAGGATTGGACCCCCAATTACTGGATTTGGGGCTTGGGATTGTTATCCAAGTATAAACAGTCTTAGAGGATAGGGCCCCTTACTGGTTGTATTTGATGTTATTTCCATGAAGGTAGTATGGAAGAGTTGAATTGTAAGGCACCTAATTGGCGTTGCAGTATTTGTTAGTTGTGGGTGTGGGGGAAAACACACAGAAGTGCTCTGTGTTGAGTGTGTTATCCACAGTGTAGTGTAGAGGTTTCAATCTTAGGCTTATGGGTTGGAATTTGAACTCTGCTATTTACCTACTGGATGATCTCAGGCAGATTACTGAATTTGTGGCATCATCTCTTCCTTTAGGTGTCTGAAGGAGATAATAAAACCTATCTCCAAGATTATGTGAATTAGAACTGTGGCATAAAAGTGATTAATGATCTCCCTGGTACCTCACTTTCAAAATAAGCTTATAATGCACATTTGTGATTTTAAATGGCCCTGTGGAAATAGCATGTAGGGCATTCTTTTATGTAATGTAAATAACAGTGACAATTAGAATAAGTATCTATTTATTCCTGTAATCCCCTGGCTGAGAAAATGGGACTCTCTTTGGCCTTGTTGGGACCTATAGCAACTGGTCATCTTGCTTTGGGTCATATCACAGCAGGTACTGGAGAGCTGTCATGACAGCCTAGGTCCACAGGGCTGGGAGTTTCCTTCACAGTACATATTCAGCCTTCTTTAGTAGCTACAAACTTTCCACTTTACCGTGCCACAGCAGTTTTGGAGCTACATTATTTATTCCTGTGAAATGACTAATCTAGCTTTTGACCAACAAAATCAACTTCCAGGGAGAGTTGGAATTTGTAATTGCCACATTGGCTCTGTGAAGTCTTGGGGGGCTTTTTTGTTCTGTTCAGTTTTGTTTGGTTTGGTTTGGTTTGGTTTTATTACCTGGAGGACCACCCAGATTGTGTGTGAGGCAACAGTTAGCATTATGGTGACTGGAACATGCTGACTTCCTAGAAACAGAGGCAGTCTTCTGTCCAGTGAGAAACTGGAAACATAGTCTGGTTGCACCTTTTATGACTCAACATTTGCGTGATATTGGAGAACTGATTGTGGAGCTTTGGCACAGGAGCCTCCTCTCAGTTTTCCCACATGTAACCAGGGTCTTTACTGTCTTTACACAGCCACAGAAGTGACAAAACTGTAACAATCATTTAAATGCTTGGAGAAAGAAGAGTTTGGGGTATCCAGGCTCCTGCGGTTTTCTTATAACAGTGCTTTTTATCACACTGAGTTCATAAACTGTTTCATATACTGTTTGGTTCAGAATTTATTTCAAGATAAATGGATGAGACCAATGGAGCTGGAGAGATGGCCTAGCGTTTAAGAGCGCTGACTGCTCTTGCAGAGGACCCGATTCGATTCCCAGCACCCACATGGAGGCTAAGAACCGTCTTTAACTCCAGTTCCAGGGGAATCTGACGCCCTCTTCTGACCTCTGCGGCATTGCACGACCCAGGTGCACCAACCTACATGCAAACAGTACACTCATACACATAAAAAAATTTTTTTTCTTATACTTTGATATTAGAAACCCAAAAACTTTTATTGCATCTAGTCAGATTTGAATTTTACTAGAAAATTCAAGGGTGACTTGCTTTATCTTGTTTATGTTTACTCATAAGTCCCTATAACTCTTCTGGATAAAAATATACAGAATGGCTGGGCGTGGTAGTGCACGCCTTTAATCCCTGCACTCAGGAGGCAGAGGCAGGCAGATCTCTGTGAGTGCAAGGCCAGCCTGTTCTACAAAGTGGGTTCCAGGCCGGCTGGGGCTACAGGGAGACCCTGTCTTACACAAACATATAAAAAAAGGAAATAGAACAAAATACCCACCATCCCCATGAAATATCAATCAAAAGTCTGCCCATTCAGATTGAGAAACAAAGAGTTTTTATTTTTCCTCATGTGTAAATATGTGGTATGCATGTGCTTGTATACATGCTCACATGTGTGTGGGTGTATGTGTGTGTACGTCTTCATGTGGAAGCCTGAGGTTGATGCTGGCAGTCTCCTTCAATCACTCTCTACCTTATTAATTGAGTTAGTAACTTTCAAATAAAACCAGAACTTTCAGATATGGCTAGTCTGTCTACCCAGCTTGCTCTGAGAGTTCCATTTTCACCTTCTGAGCACTAGAAGCACAGGTTGGCTGTCATGCCCACCAGCCATTCACCTGGGTTCTGGGGATCCAAACTCCAGTTCTCACACTTGCACAGCAAAAGCTTTAACCATTGAGCCATCTTCCCAGCTCAAACCAAACAGCTTATAAACAACTAAAACATTATCAACATTCTTTAAGACTCCTTTCACTTTTTATTTTTAGTTTTATGAGACATAATCTTGTGTGGTAGCCCAGGCTGGCCTCAAAGTTGTAATAATTCTCCTGCCTCAACTTCTAGTGCTAGGCACTGTGCCTAGCTTTCTTGGGGACTCCTCCTGGTGTCTTGCATTTTTCTCCTACCACCAGGAAGATAAATGCTCTTCGCTTCACAAATGGTTTGTTCATACCATTACATTGGAAACTTCAAAGTTACATAGTCTGCCACATTGAGGCTGGGAAGTCACTGTGTGAAACCAATTTTTGATATTCCTTAACTTTGCTGTCATCTTAAGAATGTGATCTCCAGGTGCTGGGGAGATATTTTGGTGAAGTGCTTGCTGGACAAGCATGAACATCTGAATTTGATTCCTCAGAATCTACTTAAAAAGCCAGGTGTGTTAATGCATGACTGTAATCCCAGCCCTGGGGAGGTAGAAAGAGGATGCCACTCTCTGGCCAGCTAGTCTAGCCAAATCAATGAGGTCCACCTTCACTGAGAGATGCTATCTTGAAGAAGATGGAGGGCAACAGAAGAAGGAGATTAATGTAGACCCCTGGTCTCCACACACTGTGCAAACACACACACACACACACACACACACACACACACACGTGTGATCTATGGACCATTGAAGATATACTCAATTAATTACCTGGGAATTTCTCCCAACTATGGTATCTGTTTTCCAGATCTTTGAGTGGTAGAGTGGCTTTGTTTTTTTTTTTCTTCTGCACAGAATCTTCATTATTACTGTGAAGTTACAGTTCATAGCATGCACAGCTTGCTTCTGTTTCATTGATAAGAACATTTCTGCATCCAAAGGAGTCATTTCAAATATAAATAGAGCATGATTCAAAAAATGCAGAGCCAAAATATCCCCTTCTGAGAGCATTACATTTACTTACTATGGCTTAAGCTTTGATTTCTGAATTTAAAGTTTATTAGCACACTTCAGTGGTGACTAAGGAAGATTGACCAGTATGTGGCATCATTCAAGCAGGCTAGAAAAATCTCCAAAATGTTATGGAAATGTTTCTGGTGGCCAAATAAGTGACCTCTAGGATCATCTTCCATGTTTCTAGGACTCAAAGCAGACAATTATTCCCACAAGTCTACAGGTGCCTTTGCCCTATTATTTCATCAGATCCAGAACAGTCAACACCTCTGTTCAATAATTTACCTAAAAGTCTGCCCTAAAAGACTTTTAGGTAAAATTATTCTGATAGTCCAAAACGCATTCTATATTTATAGAATGCAAATGATAACCCTGCTAAGGTGTAAGTACCAAAAGAGCAAAGCTTGCATGGTGGCAGGTGTACGAATTAGAGTTCTTCCAGGTTGTCACAGAAAATCCCTTAGGTACAAAGCTTCTTGTTTTCATCTTTGCACTCATCTTTCCAATATAAAATAGTTTATATATATTATTAAATAGATATATATATATATATATATATATATATATATATATATATTTGCCAAGAAGGGATAAAGAATTATTTCCCAGCCTGAATGTAGCTTTATTTCCATCTCAAGGGCATATTTTCTTTTTTTTTCTTACTTTAAAATATTTTAAAGATATTTTATTTTATTTTACTTTTTAAATTATATGTATATCTGCATCAGTGTGTGGGAATGTGGATGTGAGTGCAGTGCCCGTGGCGACCAGAAGAGAATCCCCTGGAGTTAGAGTTACATTTTGAACTACTTGATGTGGGTTCTGGGAACTCCATACATATATATGGAGATATATATATATAGATAGATAGATAGATAGATAGATAGATAGATAACCAACCCAATCTCAAGGGCATTTTTTGCAGGAGACATTGTCTCTCACTATTTGAATAATCCATGAAGCTATTCTTTCACGAAGCTATTCTTTCATCTTATTTGATGTGCATGCACTTTAATTTCTTTTTTTATTAGATTTCCTTTTTCCTTTCTTTCTTTCTTTCTTTCTTTCTTTCTTTCTTTATTATTTTTTATGCGTACGAATGTACTGTCTGCATGTAGGTTTGTGCACCCCTGTCGTGCAATGCTGCAGAGGTCAGAGAGGGAGTCGGATTCCCCTGGAACTGGAGTTAAAGAAGGTTCTTAGCCACCATGTGGGTGCTAGGAATCGAACCCGGGTCCTCTGTAAGAGCAGTCGGCACTCTTAACCACTGAGCCATCTCTCCAGCCCCACACTTTAATTTCTAACGCCAAAGATGGAGGGATCTTCCCACGGATGGCTTTTCTTATTGAAACCTGTCAGAATATTATTTATCTCTGTTGGATTAAGATACTTTAATGTTTTCAAATCTGTGATTAAAGTTGGATGTTTTGTTTGTTTGGTTGTTATTTTTATCCCAAGAAATGTTTTAAGGCTTACCTGTGAAGCTAATGTCAAACTGCAGCAAAGAAACTTTTTATTTGTAATACACTTGGATTGTAAAAACGCCTTGTTTACCAAGTCTTTGTTTTTCCACAAATCCTTTGATTTAACTGTGTCTGGTATTTCTCACACGAAGCTTTCTTTCTCCTCTGTATACCATTTGTTTCTCTTACAAGACTTTATAAACTCTCTTTCAGCACAAGATTTATTTTCTTATATATTAGGAAGAAAATACTAATTTGGCAGATATTTCTTTGCACATAGGTAGATTCTTCGGTGAATCTACCTATTAAAGAGAACCAACTAATCTAGAATATTTTCCAAAATTTAGAGAATCAGAAACAACTTACAAATACAAATCTAAAAGTTTTGAGAAATGATACTTTAGTTGAAATAAACCTGGAGTTTATTAACTTGTATATTTTAAAGGGAATAATAATAAATGGATTTTTTTAATTTAATTTTTATTGATGCTTTGTGCATTTCGTACATCATTTTCCAATTCAGATCAGGCATATTTCCCTTTCCCTTCCCCCCCCCCCCCCCCCCATCCCAGATCATGTATTCTGCCGTAACTGTCTTGCATCTTTCTCTGTTTTTTTTTTTTTTTTCATTTTTTAGCTATAAGTGATAATCCATGAGTACAGGCATCCTTCATGCAAAACCAATGTGCAGGCTGTTGTGCCCAATAAATGGATTTTTAAAAAAGAATCTTTCTGTATTTCTATTTAAAAATGCACTCAACTTTACTAGTTGAAGAGATCAAAGAGGGGTGTACATGGATATGAATGTTACAAAGCAATGATAACCCTGCGAAATAAGCTTTCGGGATTGGTGGTTACTGGTTTGCTGCAGAGGCTGTAGTTTCTGGTCTAGATATACACCTCAGCTCCACTGACCACTGACCATTCCTCTGCATGTCAACACAAAGCAACTGATGTACTGGGACATTCAGTTCTAGAAATGAACCTTCAGGAAATGAGTATGAATTGATGCAGATATTCAGCCCCTTGTTTCTGTGTAGCACATCGTCTGTGTAGCACATCGTCTCGTCTCGCAGCTGGTGAGATGAGACTCTACTGCTCCTCTTGGTAAGGTCTTTATTCTCACCTGTCTGTCAGTGACTTTTCCTTTCCTGTTTCTTTCTGTACTCGTGTTGCCCAATAATCTTAGCTGGAATTTCATATAGTCCAGCTCAAAGATAATTGTACTTGGGAAGGCATTTAGTGAATCCGTTCCTTCAAGAGACAAAAGATCCAAAGAAATAACACCATAATTATGACAGTGTTTAAAGAGTCACCTTCTGAAGGATGAATGAGAGCTCACTTAATATTTTCAATATCAAATTTGCCAGTTATTTATTAATAACTTAAGAACTTCAATATACTACTTCAGTCCTCCCTTTGAAGAAAAGAAAATTACTGAACTTCATTTCTTTCTTTTATTTTAATTTTGATGTCTCTTGAGCCTTTTTTTCTACCAATTATCATGTGGTTTTCTGGAAGGAAATGAGTTATTCTCATGTTGAAATGAACTCGAATGAACTAGAATGGTCCAGAATAAGAACAGGAAAAACAGACAAAAAGTTGTTTAATGTGTTCCAATAAAACCTTATTTACAAAAACAGATGACTGAGGAAGAAGAAAACAGAAGAAGATTTACATAAAATTGAAATAGGAAAAATTCCCTGTACATATATACATGTCTAAAGCCTTTGCAGGAGAGCCCCAAGTTTCTCCAATGTACTTTTTTGTTGAAATTTTTGCAGTGCATTTAATCATGTCAAAGTATTATATTGCATAATGGGAGAAAATACAACTTTAGTGATAGTTTGCCAAGCAAAGGAGTGATTGACTAACTTATCAGTGGTAAGCAGAGTAAGACTCAAGAAAGATAAAGGCTGACAGGGACAGACCCTTAGAAACATCCAGGAGAGCAAGGCTGCCTTGCAAACACATTTTTACTTGCTGTGTGACATGTTTTGTCTAGGCACCCCTGGTGCCCTCTAGGATGCATAGAGCAAAAGCATTATCTTCAAAGAGTTTGAAGTTTAATGGAAGTTGTGTGGTATTTATATATCTGATTATGCATATGTGTATATGTCTATCTGTTGTCTGACACTATTCCTGGAGTGACAAGAACAACCATCTACTCACCCCAGAAGGGAGCCTACAATAGATCAAAGTCAGGATACCACTGAAGTCCAACCTAGTGAGCCAATAAGTTTCATTGGACTTTCTTACAGTAGCAGAAATGACAAACAGAGAGTTGCATCTCAAAAATCCCACACCAACATGGGCGACAATGCCCAAAAGCTGGAAACCTGGAACATACTTCTCAGCTTTTAGGCTGCTCAAAAGGTTGGAGAATGTCTCCAACTTTCAGGTCATTCAGTTGTGCTGAACCTTTTGCAGGCAGCTTGCTTGCTCTCTGCTCTTGCAGGCAGCTTGCTTGGTCTTCTCTGCCTCTTTCAGGTAACTTGGTTGCTGTCTGAGCCTCTTCTACATGGCTCAGCTTGACTAAGTATCTCTCAGCAGTCCTTACATGCTTGGGGATCGAGGAACCTAGTATATCTGGTCAGTTTTAGGAACTTCCTGGAGCCTGTGAGCTATTTACTTCCTTTTATTGAATTTTTGTGTATTTCATAGAGAGCATCTCAATCAGTCTTAAACCCCTTTATAGCCCCTTCCTTACTGGCTCCCTTCCCCAGCCACCACCACCCCCAGAATTCTTATACTCTGTCATTTCTGCCAAGACCTATTGTGTCCTGTTCCTTACTGCAAGTTTATCCATTGAGGTTTAATCAGCCCATACAGAGGTCCTCACTTTAAGATCAGCTCTTCCTCATCCAGCTTCCAATGGTTCTGCTAAGACTGGGACCTACTGCCCATTTCCAAAGTTCTATTCTAGAGTTTATCTGCTTAAGTTTGCATGGGTCTTATGTATGCTAACACATGATCCACTGTAGAAGCATATGAACAGTGTCTCCAGAGTTTATATGATTCTATTTCCATATGGTCATGCACCTCCTCCCTGGCAATTAAAATCATTCGCCTACATCTTCTGCAATGGTCCCTGAACCCTGGATGAATAAAGCTTAATATAGGAGTCCTGTCTGAGGACTTACACTTTAAAGACTCCTAATCTCCACACTTAGGTCATTTCTGCACTTTTGTGTCCCTGGCCCTCTGTTGAATGAGGGGGCTTCATTAGTGAAGCCTATATTACCATTGCATATGCATCAAAATTATGACCTCTGAGAATAAACTGTATGTTAATTCCAAAATATTTTTAGGAATTCACATCTCCCCCCTTTAATTTTATATTAATCTAAAATATGAATACATATCTTCCACCTATATACAGTAATTACAGAGTCTGAAAATAAGTGGTAGGTAGATTCTAGAGCCCGTTAAGAGATTTACATTATAACAACACAGTTGCTTTCAGATAAAAATAAATACAACAATAATGCTGTTCAGCTTGCCTTTCAACTGGGGATTTGGTGTTAGCATCCATAGATGAGGGAAACCATTCACAATTTGTTTTTCTGGGACTGTGTTACTTCACTTAGCATAATGACATCAAGTTCCATCCATTTACCTGCAAAGTTCTTGATGTCATCTTTCTTTACTGATGAACAGAACTCCATTGTGTAGATGTACCACATTTTTGTCATCTACTCATGTGTTGAGGGGCATTTGGGTTGGTTCCAGCTCTTCTTTATTGTGAAGAGTGTTGCAATAAACATAGATGTGCATGTATCTTTTTTGGTAGGATGAGTCTTGTGGGTATATACCCAGTAGTGGTATGGCTGGGTCAGGTGGTAGGCTCATTTTGAGTCTTTTAATGGTTCTCCACACTGCTTTCCATAATGGCTGTACATGTTTACATTCCCACCAGCAATGGATGAGTGTTCCTCTGTCTCCACAACCTCTCCAACATTTGGTGTCTTTTGTGTTCTTGATCTTAGCCAGTCGTATTGGAGTGAGATCATATCTGAGAATGGTTTTAATTTGCATTTCCTTAATTACTAATGATGTTGAACAATTTTAAGATGTTTCTCAGCCATCTTTAATTCTTCATTGGTGAAGTCTTCATTCAGCTCTTTACTCCATCTTTTGAGTAGGTCATTTTTTAATCTTCTTTGTTTTCTGAGTAGTCTATATATTCTGGATGTTGATGTTCTATCAGATGTATCACTGGTGAAGATTTCCTCCCACTCTGGGTTTTCTCTTCACTTTCTTGATTGTTTCTTTTGCTGTACAGAATCTTTTGAGTTTGATGAGGTCCCATTTGTCAACTGTTGACCTTATTTCCGGTGCAGATGCTCTCTGACTTAGAAAGTCTTTTCCTACTCTTATGTCTTGTAGGTTGCTGCCAACTTTTTCTTCTCTCACCTTCAGGGTTTCAGGTTTCACATTGAGATCTTTGATCCACTTGGAGTTGATTTTTGTAAAGGGTGAGAGGCAGGGGTTTAATTTTGTTCTCTACAAATGGTGATTCAGTTTTGCCAGCACCATTTGGTGAAGATGCTATCCTTCTTCCATTGAGCTTTTTTTGCCCCTTTGTCAAATATAAGGTGGCTGGAATTGTCTGAGCTCAAATTTGGATCTTCAATTTTGTTCCATTGGTCAAAGGGTCTGTTTTGTGCCTGTACTAGGCTGTCTTTATGACTATAGCCCTGTAGTATAGCTTGAAGTCTGGTAAAGAAATACCCCTGTATTGCACTTTTGACTCAGGATTGCTTTAGCTATTCAGAGTCTTTAGTTTGCCATATGAATTTAAGGATTTTTTTCCAAGTCTGTGAAGAAGGTCATGGGGATTTTGATTGGGATTGTGTTGAATCTGTATATCAATTTGGGTAAAATGGACATTTTTACTATATTAATTTTTCCAATTCATGAGCATGAGAGGTCTTTCCATCTTCTGGTGTCATCTTCAATCTCCTTCTTCAAGGGTTTGAAATTTTTGTTGTAGAGATCTTTGGTGTCTTTTGTTAGGTTTATTCCCAGGTTTTTTTTCAAGGCTATTGTGAATGGGAAGGTCTTCTTATATTCCTTCTCCCCTTATTTACTATTGGTGTAAAGAAAGGCTACTGATTTTTCTAGGTTAATTTTGTATCTTTCCACTTTACTGAAACTCTTAATCATTTACAGGAATTTTCTGGTTGAGTTTTTAGCATCCCTTAGGTAAACTATCATATCTACAAAAAGGGATAGTTTAACTTCCTCTTTTCCCAATTATTACTCCTTTAATTTCCTTCTCTTTTCTTATTGCCCTACCAAGCATTTCAAACACTATGTTGAAGGGGAGTGGCATAAGAGGCAGCCTTGCCGAGTTCCTGCCTTTAAGGGGAATGCTTCCAATTTTTCGCCATTTAGGATGAGGTTGGCAGTGGGTTTGCTAGAATATGCTTTCTACTCAACACCTCATGGAACATTCTCCAAAATCAACCACATACTGGGACACAGAAGAAATCTCAACAAATACAAAAGTACTGAAATCATTTCATGCATTCTATCAGACCACAGTACAATAAAACTCAATATGAACACCAGAATAAGCCCTACTACCTACAAGTATACATGGAGACTAAACAACACAATCCTGAATAATGAAGGGGTCAGGGAAGAAATAAAGAGTGAAGTAAAAGTATTCATGGAACTGAACAAAATACAATACAACACATCAAAACCTGTGGGACATTTTAAAAACAGACTTAAGAGGGAAATGTATAGCCCTAAATGCCCACATTGTTTCCCAAAGGAAACAAATAAATGATCTAACACTGCAGCTAAAAACACTTGAGAGACAACAACTAATGAACCTTAAACCCAATAAGACAGAAATAACAAAAATCAGAGCAGAAATCAATGAAATAGAAACAAATAAAACAATACAAAGAATCAATGAATCCAAAAGCTGGTTCTCTGAAAAGATAAACAAAATAGACAGACCTCTAGCCCAGTTAACCAAAAGAAAGAAAGGGCAACTCCAAATCAATAGTATTCATGAGGAAAGGGGAAAAATCACAACAAAGAAAAGATGCAATCATATGAAAATACTTCAAAAACCTATACTCTACTAAATTTGAAAACCTAAGAGATATGGATGAATATCTGAAATCCTGGGAACCAACAAAACAACCAAGAAGAGATTGACAGTTTAAACAGACCCACCCCCTAATATTTGAGGAAATTGAAGATGTAATAATAAACCTCCCAACTAAAAAAAGCCCAGGCCCAGATGGTTTCACGACAGAATTCTATAAAACATTTAAAGAGGTATTACAACCATTACTACTCAAACTGTTCAGAACAATACAAGCAGAGGGAATTCTCCCAAATTCCTTCTAAGAAGCCAGCATCACTCTAATACCAAAACCAGGCAAAGATACAACCAAAAAAGAAAACTATAAACCCACATCATTAATGAACACAGATGCAAAAATTCTCAACAAAATACTTGCAAATCGCATACAGACCCACATCAAAAAGATCATCCATCATGATCAAGTTCAATTCATACCAGAGATGGTTCAACATATGTAAATCAATAAATATAAAATACATAAATGGACTGAAAGACAAAAACCACACAATCATCTCAATCAATGCAGAAAAAAACCTTTGATGAGATCCAGCATCCCTTCATGTTTAAAGTTCTAGAGGAAATTGGACTGAAGGGAACATTCCTCAACATGATCTTAGTCCATCTTTTAATTGGGTCACTTGTTTTCTTGATTCTTTGTTTTTTTAGTTCTTTCTATATTCTGGATGCTTAACATCTGTCGTATGTGTCTCTGGTGAGGATTTTCTCTCACTATGTGGGTTTTCTCTTCACTTCTTTGGTTGTTTCTTTTACTTTTCAGTTTAATGAGGTCCCACTTGTTGATTGTTGATCTTAATACCTGTGCAACTGATATCCAATTTAGAAAGTACTTTCCTATGCCTATAATCTTACAGGCAATGTTTTCTTCTAACAGTTTCAGCACTTTAGGTTTCACATTGAAGTCTTTGATCCATTTGGAGTTGACTTTTGTACAAGGTGAAAGATAAGGGTCTAGTTTAATTCTTCTACAAGTGAAGATCCAATTTCGCCAGCACCATTTGCTGGAAATGCTATCTTTCCTCACTGAGTGTTTTTGGCACCTTTTTCAAGTATGACGTAGCTGAAATTGCATGTTCTCATGTTTAGGTCTTCAGTTATGTTTCGCTGATCTACAGGTCTATTTTGTGCTATTTACGTCTTGAGCTTAATGAGCTTCCCTGCAGAATTGAATGTTTCACCTCCCCTAGAACATCCTGTGATCCAAGGAGAATCCCTCCAAGATAAGGTTTTATCTCAGAAGAGATTGATATACAATACCATTCACCCACATGTACCATAGGCAGTGCACGAAACAATTGTACATGGTAAGTAGTGATGGATGGTTCAGGAAGTTCCCCAAAGTTGTTTAGATGAGAGATGTATATCTTGCTGTTCACTGTGAGAAAAAAGTCTTCAGGGACTTGTGGTCCCTAACTGGAACTTTAGCTGTTTTTTAGGAGTTTAATTGGCAGAGGTTCCCTCCCATAAAGACTTCATAACCTAAGAAGACAACATGGGACAAAATGAGGTTTCTGGACATTCTTCCTCATTAATTTAGGATCCTATGCAAAGGACTCTAGTCACAGGTCCTATAATGGAGAGGATGGTCAGACTCACTGAGCATGCTGGGTATGGTTTTGACTTCCCTTGTCAACTGAAACACATGGGACCAAACTATAGAAAAGGCTATACTCAAAAATTTCTTTTGAATATTAAGGTAATTTGTTGTATAAGGAAATTAGATTATCAGTGTTGAGAATCACATTACCACATCTATTTTCTTCTGGACTAATGATTAAAAAGTTAGTGTGAATCAAAATCACCTTGAAGGCTTATGGAAACACAAGGCTTAGCTGCTACCTCACACTATGATTCAGTGGCTGGAGCTGATGAATTTGTTTCTACTAAAACTTCCACTAATAATGACTGTACTGCTCCAGGGACCACAGATTAAGAAAAACAGTTTGGAGCCAAATGGGGCTGGTGGGCAGCCCGGTTGTGTCAGAGTGTAACAGCAGTGGGCCAAAAACATTCAAGGCACGCCCTACACTGAGAATCAAGGATAGTATTGATTGGTTGTAATCTGTTGTCTCTTGCTTCCTGCTGGGGAAGTTATTTGTGCAATCCATGAAATATGCTACTGCCTTTTCAGAAGCAGGCAGTGAGTAAATATTCTTTTATTTCTTTATTGTTATCTAGATGGATTACTAAAAGATCAAATAGTGGAAAGCAATAGTGTTCTCTGCAAAAACAGAAGACACGTAATATGTGAGATGAGTTATGTCGGTTCAGAGGACAGTTCTCATTTTCAGCAAGCTATCTTTTTCAGACCACCAACTGGTAGCCATTTGGTAGCAATGTCCTCACTGAGGGAAGTGTGGTGATGACAAATGCATTGTATTAAATTTTGAAATGAACCTGACATTGCAGTTGAAAGTGCCAATAAGATCAGACCATGCTATTTGCACTACAGGAATCAGACTACAAAGGAGATTAAATTTGAGAGTTCCCATAGCCAAGTTCCTCGTTCCCTTCCATTTTGATGTTTTGCAGCAAAATTAAAGATGAAACTCTAATACTGTTTGTCAATGAATAAATCCAAAAGAGAAAATAGTGGCTCATTCTAATCACAGTTTCCCCATCTGAGCCGGACAGGAAGGTGGGGGAATAGATATAAACTAGTGAATCAATTTAAATGCTAAAGAGAGAAGAGCTGCAGTGCAGGTTTAAATACACTCACTGTATGTTCTCTCTTGATAAACAGCTATTGTATTTTGAATTACTTCCTCTCTTCCCTGTTACATGCCTAGACATTGCAAGAGAGCTTCCGACTTCTTTTTCTTTTATGGAGGTACCTAAATAAACCATCCTGTGCCTTCACTACTCCCCCAGCATTTCAGTCCGGCTAAATAGACCCTGATTCTTCAAGGTTTTAATATTTAGAAATAACATAGACCCTAGAATAAATTGCTTCCTGTGTGTGCTGCATCTCACAAAGAAGCTGTCTTCTTTTTCCAACTCTTCCAAAATTCCTATTGGGTATTTCCTATGACTCAAGAAGCAATATGAACCAGAGATTCTACTAATACTTCAAAATGTAGTTCCTATGGTTAAATGAGGAGCTCAACTACTAATTGTTCTTACTCCCTTGTTATTTTCAACTTCCCCCTGAACTTTTCCTAAATTTCTGTGGAGTTTGTTAACAGCATATACTGTTAGCCACAGGGCTACAATTTTGTTTCTTCATTTGGAAATGTATTGTAGAGTGGTCCTTGTCAATTTCATATCACCCATGACTGGAAGATCTTGACATAGCATCTCCAGTTTTCCTTCTGTATAGACACCGGAAAAGTAAAGAACATGGGTTAAAACACATGCCCAACATCATGGACTAAGTTTCAGTGATAGGACAGCAATCTGACTAGATAAGGAAACGAAGTTGGCAGCTAGTCCAAGTTGTACCCAATTAAGCTAGCAGGAAATGACAATGAATAAAACTTGGCAAGGCCCAGCCATCTCATGAAAAATCAGTGACAAGATAATTCTACATAATCTAAAGAAAACTTTTCTGTTAGTAAATTTGAGGAGTATATCTAATAACCCTCCCTCCCCCACTCACTGGGGACATTCCAAGACTCTCAGTGAGTACCTGAAACTGTTCACACTACCAAACTTAACTATGCACAAACGTTATGGTATTTTCCCATAAATATGCTCCTATGATAAAGCTTGACTTCTAATTGACTCCCAGTAAGAGATTAATGGCACTAATTGCAAGTGTGGTAAAATAATATCAGGATACTACATGACACGAACACCGGCACTTCTGTAGTCTGATAACTGAGATGGTCACAAATGACTAACAAGAGAGGAGCAAACATAGTATGGATATATTGCACAAAGAAAAGACTCAGATCCCAGGTGAGATAGAGCAGGATAACAGAAAGCTTCATTATACTCCTGATAATGACATTCCATATAAAGCTTGTTTATTTCTAGAACTTTCTATTCAATATATTTGAACAAGAGTTAACATAAAATAGCTGAAAATATGGACAGCAAAACTGAAGAGGATATTACTGTACATACACTTTAACTGAATTAACTATGAATTAAGAATTCATAACTTGCAGACCTCTGAGCTCTGCCATCTATTCCATACTTCCTGAATTGTCTGCTATATCTAAAGAACAACATGATCATCTATGGAAAGATGCCTAAGAAATAGAAATCATTTCTTTTCTTAGAGGAACCTTGAATGTCAAAAATAAAAACATAAAAAATGTATAGTCGAAATGAATTTAAGGATATCTTAAGACAATGGTACTTCTCTTAGCCCATAGATTGAGCTAAGAACAAGCATTTGGACAGTGTTATTCACAGTAATTCCCCTCTGCCTGTGCTATCTCTTCAGCAGTCTGCCTACAAGCCACAGTCATAACGTTTCCCTTCCCGAGACACTTGTCTTCCTGTGCCTGATTCTCTGGATGATGGTCAATATTGGTTGTCAACTTGGCTTCATGTAAAATCATGAGACAGATCTCTGGGTGTATTTGTGAAAAATGTTCTAAATTAGGCTAATGGAGATAGCAAGCTCTGCCCTGAAGGTGGGCAGCTGCATCCTGTAGGCTGGGGTCTTGGACTGAATATAAAGGAAATAGTAAGCCTAGCACCAGCACTCTCTCCTTCCTGACTGCAGAGGCAATGTGACCAGCTGCTTCAGAATCTTGCCAGGCCTGTGTGTACACACTTCCCACGTGGGAGTGTGTACCCTCAAACAGTAAACCTGATTAAACTTCTTTCTCATTAAATTGCTTTTGCCAGGTATTTTTTCATAACTAGGGAAGAAATAACTAATATACTCAGCATTTTTTTTAAATTTTTTTTTAAATTTTATTTATTTCCGTATGTGTATGAATGTACTGTCTGCATGCAAGTCTGTGCACCCGTGTCGTGCAATGCTGCGGAGGTCAGAAGAGGGTGTCGGATTCCCCTGGAACTGGAGTTCTCCTGGAATTGGAGTTTCAGACGGCTCTCGGCCGCCACGTGGTTGCTGGGGATCGAACCCGGGTCCTCTGTAAGAGCGGTCGGCGCTCTTAACCGCTACGCCATCTCTCCAGCCCTATACTCAGCATTTAAAACTCGCACTAATGTCCTTTCAGAAACAGCCCATCCATTCCCACCCTGACTTGTTCTCAGTGGCCTAACATCTCAGACAAATATTACAGTCATCACCCACAGCATATTATGTCCCAGCCAATTATGGTAATACCATTGCCCATACAGGACATTGGTTCAGCGATGTGTAGGGTTTAATCTTGAGTTTATAAGACATGAGAAGAAGGTCTTGACTAGGAAGGGCCTGTGTCAGCTGTGGCCTATGAACTAACATATAACAAAAGTTATGTGGCTTCATAATGGAGGTATACCTTACTATGTACAGCACAGTAAATACTGAAAGATTTCTGGATCCTAAAGGACATTGTTGAGCCCTTCACCAACAACAAAGCGTCTGCAGCTATACAAAACAATGCATTTTCTCCTTGTTGAAGCTAGTGTCTACAAGAATTAACATCAACTGCTTTAGACAACATTTTAATTGATAGAGTGCCAGTCTTCTGTGTTCTCATAACACCTTATGATTTAGTTATTGATGCTCTCACTGCATTATATTGAAATTTCCTCTCGCTTATCTGCTTCTGTCTATTTAACTCCTAGCTTCTCAAGGGCAGAGACCTTGACTCCATTTTATTCTTGGTGTGATGCCAGAGTATCTGGTATATTAAGAAACTCAGTAAATGTTTGCTGAGCTTAGGACAGTTATTTGAATTCACACACACACACACACACACACACACACACACACACCAGCCCAGTGTGGAATTGTTACTTTTATTTGCATTCCAGTTTTGCAGCCCAGAAATCTTGATATCCTAAAAATCAGTCAACTAATAATTTCTAATGCCAGAAGTTTGAGATTTAGTCCTGGGAGTCTAAACAAGTACTAGTTCTACTTTATTGGCACAGAGAATGCATTGATGTTGCTCTCTATCAGACCCATGCAACAACTCTCATTAACTAAAGTGTTGGGGTAGGGGTGAAAGTTTCTTCAAGTCAAATGAGACATGAGATCCACTCTCAATGCAATACTGAGGGTGACTGTGCCAACTCGCTGATGTAGGCTCATGAAACCTATTACTAATGACTCCATCAGCATAATATCTCTCTGTTTTAGTGTGAGTTGAAAGCAAGAGAGAGATCAGTGGTACAATGAAAACATGAAGCTCGCACACATTTTCTTCTGGCACAGAGGGAATTCAAGTTAGAGACATAATGCTTACTTATCTGGTTTTTCCCTAGCAACTGTAATTCTAATCTTGATCATATTCAGACAGCTAAGCAATTTAGATTTTCTCCAACATGCTAGGTTAGCAGTAGAGAGAGAAGCAGATTCGCTGAAAAGGAAGATATGAGAAAATATAAAGCATTGATGGGAGACAGCTGTTAAAAATAAAGCCAAAGAGCTTTTCAGCCCATGATAGTAAAAGGGTTCTTAGAGGGAAGTCACAGTCAAATCCCTAATACTATATTATGAAGTTTGAAGCAGTTTGTCAATATGAAAGCAAATTCTGTACACACGATGATCATTGCAATCCATCAGTTTACCAAATTATATTTAAGTAACAATTCATTGAAAATGTGAGGTAATTTCTCTGTTTTGAAATTGACATTACAAGTCTTGTCTCAGTCTAACAGTACATGTTATATTTGGGGAATGAAGACATGTAAGTGGGGAACTCAGTGTGCTCTGGGAGGCTCCCGCTCTCCAGGGTAATGAAATGGGCGTCTGTATACTGTTCTATGAGGATAGCTGTGTGGGCTCTCTGCTGACATTTTTGCCAGGACAGTTATCTAATTTCTCTATTGTCCTGTGGGTGAGGATATTAGCATCCCTGTACCTTGCCAAAAAATTGACAATGTACCTCTTAATCATTTGACAAAATGATGCTATTATTTTCAAGACAACTCCAGTAAGACTAGTATCATCAAGACTCACAAGTCATCCAGAAATGGTTATGTTAGCCAGGTGTGATGGCATACGCCTTTGATACAATGTTCAGGACCCAGCGGCAGATGGGTCTTTGTGAGATTGAGGACAGCCTGGTCTACATAGAGAATTCTAGGACAGCTATAGTTATAGAGAGACGAGACCCTGTCTCAAAAAATAGTTATGCTTAATTAAGTAATTATTAATATTACTTGATAGTGATTAACAACCAATATGTAAAATTAAGATTAAGAAATATCTAGTATATTTCTAGTTTAGGAAAATACTTATTTTATTTTTAATTACTTGTGTGTATGTTTGTGTAGATGTGTGTACATAGGTGTGAAGGTGCCCATGGAAGCCAGAAGAGAGTGTTGGCTCTGCTGGAGCTGAAGCTACAGACAGTTGTGAGCCACCCAGTGTGGGTGATGGGAAACAAATTGAGGTCCTCTATGAGAGGAATGCTTAAACGGGATCTCGAACAACTAATATACTTCTAATGTGTTGCAATTAAAATAAGTAAGATCATACTCTAAGTTAGAAAGGGAGAGATCAACTAAATAGAAAATGTACTTACCCAGAAAGGACAGTCAACATCTGTTAACCATCTGAATCTTGTAAGTTTCATGAGCTTCCTGAAAAAGTTGAGTTTTGTTACTTCCTGAGCCTTAATGAACCTTCCCAGAGAAGGGAATGCTTTAATTCTGGGGAAATAGTACATAGCACTATCTTGTGAGCTGCCTATATTGTGTGGGGTAATCAGGCTTTTCCCTATTAAACTCACAGTCATTTCCTCAAAAGGTAAGATGGGCAACATTTGAAAGTACATGTGGCAGCCTTCTTTGTGAGGTCCCTAGAGGAGAAACTGGTCAGTCCTAAGTCAAGCATCCTTGCCCATTTCCTAACCATTTGACCAACATGGTTGGGATGCACCCTCAGAATTGTCCAGCTGATCAGGCTCACTTATTACTTCCCTCTTGGACTTACTTTACCTTCCCCCTTAGTGTCTGCCTTTCATCCTGCCATTTCGGTGTTGAGTTTGATACTGCATGGACTCCTCAGCCAGTTAGAAATCTCCTAGGAGCCTCAGCTTTCTTGAGAGACCTGGAAAGTGAGACAGGACCTCCATTATGCATCTGATGTGGATACTGATTTAATCTGTGCCAAGTTTTTAAGCCAACTGACAACTGCTGCAAAATGTGTTACCTCTTCCTTCTAATGTTACAAATATTATCATTTATTTTCTATAAATATTTTTCCTTACATACTTTATGGGATGAATTTAATAGGAATAAGTGACTTTAGATAGGTTGTTAACTTCTCAAAGTCCTCATTTCTAGACTAATGATTATAAGGATTCTGGTTTTTATTTTCTTACTTTAAAGAAAAAGGAATTTTAGACTTGTAAAATTAAATATTTATAAAACAATGTTTCCTTATTTCTTTCACCTACTTTCTTAATGTGAGCATCTCATATAACCATAGCATAATTATCATCAGCCAGAAATGAGATGAGTACAATACAGATTCTCATGAAGGTTAAATAAGGCTAATATGAAGTTTTAAAAACCAAGCTAATTTATTGTAATCATTCTGGAAGCTTCTCTTGTCAGAATGAGCAGTGTCTGTCAGACTTCCATCCATGTTGATGTTTGAAAGCATTGCTTACATAATAACTATAAAAGGTTCAGAGCTTTTGAACAAGAAATGGTAAATATAGCCTCAAACTTAAGCTTAGATAATGTCTTTGAAAATGGCTTTTATTTTAACTAATTTAAAAAATGACTTGGTTGCAGTACTATTTTTGTTATAAATCCTGTCAGATCCCTCTGGGGATAGAGAGGAAACTCGGTGGCCCAAGGCTCTGATAATAGTGCTAGACAAGCAGATATGGCCATAATTAGACCCATGTCTAAGCAGAGGACTGGGGCTTTGATGGATACCAGTCTTTGCATACAGCAGGAAAGAACTTCTATGGAAAATCAATGTCTTCTTTGTGAAAAATGACTCATTGTCATTCTAACATCTTACTTTGGGCTGATTTCATCTTCAGAGTTCAAATATGTTTATGCTATGCAGGAAGGATATCCATGTTCTCTGGTAGAAGTTTCCATTATCTTTAACCATTTAATTTCCCTGACCTGATTTCATTTTCTCCTCACAATAGTGTTCCTGGTTTTCAGGGACAGTGGCTCTGTTAGTTTGGACACTGTCAGTTTGAGGTCAAGGAGCTGGCAGGGACAGTGTATACAAGTGTACAGTAAAGGTGTAGCCTCTTTTCTAAGACGGTCCTATGCTGCTGCAACCTCCAGATGAAGAAGGCTATTCTCACACTGCGGAAGATCAGAGAAAGGTACAAAAGGCCAGAGTTGTGTGAGCTTTAGAGATTTTATCTAGGGTAAATTTTATTTAGGATTTGATCTCTTTTAAGAGGGTGGAGCACTCATGATCCTGTCACCTTCTTAAGGCCCAACTTCTTATTCCTGTCCGACTGCCCATGCATTTTGGCTTGAGTTTTAGGGAGGACACAGTCAAATCACAGCAACAGCTTTATGCTCATTGGCAGCCAAGGAAATTTTTTTATGTGTATAGTGTACTGTCTGCATGTAGGTTGGTGCACCCCTGTCATGCACTGCATGTGGAGATCAGAAGAGGGCGTCGGATTCCCCTGGAACTGGAGTTAAAGATGGTTCTTAGCCACCATGTGGGTGCTGGGAATCGAATCCGGGTCCTCTGCAAGAGCAGTCGGTTCTCTTAACCACTGAGCCATCTCTCCAGCTCTGGCAGCCAAGAAAATTTAAAGACTAGTAAGGTCACCTGACTTGCCTGAGACTATATTTAGCTTCCTTGAAAGTGCTTATTAGAGAGTGGCTTTGGGAAGAGAAATATATCCATAGTCAGCAAAATAAGAGAATGTTTACTGTTGAAGAAACCTGCTTAGAAGAGGTAGGACTGGTTCAATTTGGGTTTGAGTGATAGTAGATATTTGGATAAATAAAAATGCATTCTACTTTCTCAAAATGAGATTAGTGGGGAGAATACTTTGTTCCCTTCTGAGTTGTACATACTCAGAGAAGCAGCTTTGGGGGTTTTGCTTTGTTTAGGGTTCTCATCCCCCCCCCCCACTGACTCATGCTTTGCAGAAAATGGAATTAGAGAAACAATTTCTAGAGAAATATTTCATTGGGTGCTTTGGCTATCTCCTAAAAATTGGCATAGGAAATGAAGAATGCTTACCAGAAATGAACAGATATCTTATAATAAAATTGTATGTGTGTGTTAAAGGTGAAAATATATATGAACTTTGCAGCCCCCATGCTGACTATGAAGGTTTTTCTCTACTGTCCTTTCAAACAGCTCTGTTCAGACAACAAAGAGGTTCATACCATTGAATTAAAAAGTATGGACACATGTCATCCTTCTGTTCCTTTATTCTGAAATGACATTTGAAGACATGTTATTGTCTGGGACAGAGTACACCATTGCCAGACCTTAGACACTGAGTAACTACTGCCCTCCGATCTATGCTGTGAGGGTAGCAGCACTTGGGGAATGGAGGCTGGCCTTGTCAAGGACTAAGATGAGCAGGAGGCCCTGAGTGTCAGCAAAGAAAGGGTTGCCCGTCCCCTGGGAGGGTTCTGTGCTCTGCCCAATGACCCATCAAACAGACTGCAATGTGTCTTATTTACACAAAGCTCAAGAGAAGCCCTCCCTTTATGGTTTAGAGTATGAGGAATAGTTCAGATTTAAACTTACTTCCTTTTGGCTGAATTTGTGTCTTGAACTGTTTTAGGAATTTTGAATAAATCTAGTACATATGTACATAATACATCATATGATTTGGGCAGATGCATTTTTATAAGCAGAATGCTTATAAAAGGGAGGTTTGAAGAAAAGACTAGAATGATTATCACCACTGTTTCCGCCCCTAACAAGTCACAAGAGCTCTGAGCAAGGGAATCATAGCTGTAGTGAAAAGGGGAGATGGTGTTCTTTAGACAGTTCTCTATGTTGAGTGGAGTGCTTGGCAATGTTGCCTTACCTGCGTAGCTTTCTATCTATCTATCTATCTATCTATCTATCTATCTATCTATCTATCTATCTATCTTTCTATCTATCAATGTCTCCTGATTTACGAAAAGTAAATAATTGTAATTACTATACTTAAATATTTAAAAATGTTTCTCCTGTTCATATACCTTTCTAGTAATGCATACATTCCTGATTTGAGACTTTTTAATACTAACTTTTGTAAAAGAGAACAAAAAGACATACATACACACGCAGAGAGAGAGAGAGAGAGAGACAGAGAGAGAGAGAGAGAAACACAACTACTTGCTTTCTGTGGGATACTCCTCAGGAAAAGAATGCCAACTATACACACTATGACATAGATCTCTTTTATTCTGTGTTCCTAAGAGTTAGCATGGGATAACTGATAGTTGCCAGGCATTCAGTATTTGAATGCTGAGTGTACTGGTTAGGTTGTATTGTCAACTTGACATAACCTACAGTCACCTGGGGAGAGGGAACCACAATTGAAGAATTGTCTGAATCACATTAGCCTGCGGCTGTGTCTGTGAGAGATTCTCTTGATTGTTAACTGACACTGGAGGGCCCAGCTCGCTGTAGGCCTGGCCATCCCCAGACATTCGGGCTAGCAGAGCAAGCCAGGGAGGGAGCTAGTAAGCAGCGTTCCTGCCATGACTTCTCTCAGTGATAAACTGTGACCTAGAAGTATGAGCTGAAATAAACCCCTCCCCCTAAATTGCTTTTTGTCATGATGACTGTTATAGCAACAGAAAGCAAACTAGGAAAAGGAATTAAAGGATTACTGTATCTACCCTAATAGCAGAAAAGAAATCATACTATTTCTAAGCTGAAAACTCAAACATGGATTAGAATTTGTCACCATAGAGATTCAAGAGTTTTGCTCTTCCAAAGAGTAGCATCAAGGCCAGTATTAAGTCACCTCATGTCATGCCAACTGTGCTTCCTACCATGGCTTATCTGCACATCAGTATTGTACCTCACAGAGCCATGGTTCCTTCCACATTCTTGCTTTTATGAATTGAAGCACTGTGTGCAGAAATTCCATCTAGAAATCTTTTAACCTATCCACTTAATAGTGTTTTCCAAATTATATTCCATGGGACATTACTTTCATTTCTTCATAATGAATAATCAGGAAAACAGATTCTCTAGTGTAATGAATGGGAAACACTGAATGATTTTTCTCTTACAGAAGCCTATGATATATATTAGTCATATGAAACCTACTTAAAAAGTATGTTTTTGCAGTGTCCTCCAATTGTTTGAGTATTGAGCCCTCGTGATGCACATGTTAACAGTATTCCTCTGGATAGCATTTGAGAATTGTTGTTATCTGTTGTACAGACTGGAACAAATGACAGCATTCCTCTTTGTTATGCTCCAAAGGCCCTGAGAGAGATTAAGACACATCTTTTGTATGGTGTTGCCATTTGGACTCTGGGACAGACCTGATACTTAGTTTGTTATAGTTAATGTTACCTCTCATTGCTGGCTTTAAATTCTTTTGTGTTCAAATGGCTTATGGAACTGAAGCAAGTTGCCTGACTTTGGACAGCACCAGATATAGAATCAGCAACACAACATCTGCTCCCAGCTGTCTCTGAGGAGAGCTAGGAGTGTGAGATTTCCATAGTGATGAGGATTCTGCCAGACCCTCCTCTAGCCAGGAAGCTTGCTCTTTTCCTGAACCTTTGACTTTGATTACCCTGGGCGAAAGCATTCAGAGGTGTCAGCCACCGGGTCGCCCAGCCCTTCTGGCCATCCCGGACCTTTTATGTGTTGGCAGGACAACTTCAGTCTGAATGCTCACAGGTTGGTTAAGACATAGCCGTATACCAAACACTTTAATTCTGACAGGAAATGATTTGACATTCACAGAGCCAGCTAAGCATGCTTCTCACAAGTGTCATGTTCTCAGAGCTTTTAAGGGATAGCACCTTTTCCCTCCTGTGAAGAGCTGACCAGGCACACCCCTGTCAGCTGTCACAGCTGCTGGGGGAGAAGCCTGCTGCTGACAGCCTCACGGCTGTTTGCTGGCAGCAGATTGCTGTGTGTCTCCTCGGGGCAGACCATTTATCACAGGACTAAGCCAGCACCAAGAGCTGCTGCAGTTTCACAGCTACTCTGCTGCTGACAAGCTGAGCTTCTCACCAATGCACACGTTGGCCTTTCCCAAAGGTCATGGGGTCCAGATGGAGTTCTTCCCAGGACGGACCTCCCAGGAGGTCCTCTAGGTCTGCAGAGGTGCTGATGGTAACCTCTGCAGGTGGCACTGTCTGCCAAGAATGACAAGCAGGTGTAAAATCACAAATGTTTCTCCCTTGTCCACAGAGTCTTAACCGGCAGGGCATTCATTGTTAACTGCAAGATTTAGGACTACTTTCTTGCCTTCATTCACATGTTTGCTACTATAAGATGCTATTGCATTTCTTTTTCATCCTGTATAAAATAAAATAAAATTTATTTTCAGAATTTTGTACAAATTCTATGACCACTGCTTATGCTCTCATTACTCACATGCATCCAAAAGTCTCAGATTGGAGCTGATGGAGGCAAATGCTGGAACTAGATGCTTCGAGACAGCCTGGAAGGAGATGGCAGTCTTGGTTGGTATTCCCAGGTATCTGGATATGGTGTGCAATAAGTCCTGCTACCTAAGTTCCTCTTGGTTCTGAGCTATTATTCAACACTGATACATTTGTTCAGTGCATGATATATAATGGGGCATTTTAAACTTTTCCTGCTTAATCCCTTTTCGCCTAAGAAATTTTACAGATCCCTGGTTATATACGTATTCAAAATAAGTATACGAATCAAATGTTTACTGAAAATACACCATAAGAAATTTATTTTAAAAAACAATTCTGTGGTGTGTGTATATATTTATCATTTTGAAGACTAAAATAAATTACATACTAATGAGACAAGGTGCATATTTACTTGTATAAAAAGAATCAAATATTGGCAGAGTTTTTGCTACTGAAGGGTTCAGAGCATCTTCAGCATTTTTGAAAGTTCATTAATATTTTGAATCTGTAATTATCAATGCTGAGAATGCCTTGTCTCATGGTAGCACAAAGTGGCAGAAGTATGATTGGGACCATTTCAGAAGTTGTTGGAAATGCTGTCCTAATCCCAGGCCAAAATTTATGTAACTTTTTTTTTCTATGAAAGTCAAGTCCACAACTCAAATAGCAATTTTTAAACTCAAACATTCTAACACAATAGAATTAAAAGATTTACTGATTTGATACTTGCATGCTGAGGGATGATGGTAGGAAAATGATAAGTCTGTCTTTTTTTTAATCAAATTGCTATATTTTTATAAAGAAAGAAAATATTTCATGCATAGTATAAAAACACAGCAATTTATACTATGTACTAGTCTCAAATATAAGCTAGGTGCTCCAGGCAGTGTTATTTGGCACTAAACAGTGTGGTGGAACACACAGTGTGAAATGTGTGTGTCATATGTTCAGAAGCAAGGCTGCAGTGAAGTCTGTCCAAACAATATTGGCAAGCACTGCCAGAAAGCCCTCACCGTTACACATTTCAGTTGGATTAATTTTTGGTTGCTTCTATTTATAAACCTTTATCTGTGTCAAATCTTTCATGACTCTTGTGTTAAGGTAAGTGATCCCATTTGGGGTTGTGTGCCCAGGTTAGGAATGTGTGCAATGTTCCAATAGACCCAGTGCTGTCCTCCTCCCTTGGCTCAGTCACTCAGCTTAGCTTACGGGTTTTCTCCTCCAAGAAACTGCCTGATTTCTGTTTAGTGTTCACCCCAAATGCTCCCTCATTGCAGTCTGCACACAGTCAGGCAGATCCCCCAATTCCAGTGATGTGGGATACAGTAGACATTCAGAGCAGTGATCTGTCTTTGTTTTAAACTTTTTGCCTCTCATTTACATTTTTCTACATTGTTATGTCTTCATCATATATCACAAGGCAATTGAGTTCATGGTTTGTTTAAGAAATCACCTATTTCTGGATCTTTGAGATTGTTTCCATTATTTTATTTTTGGCTAATACAAATAATGCTAAGATGACCATGCCCTTATGCCTTCATTTGGTAGAACTTTTGGAAGGAAGATCGATGGTGTTCCCATTTGTATTTTATGGGTGTATAACTTATACAATGATATTGACATTGGACATTTGACCAGAGAGTGGAACGAATGAGGAAGATAGAGAGCCCAAATGAGTGACAGTATCCCAGCTTGGTCATAGTTGAACACAAGTTTTGAAATCACACACACACACACACACACACACACACACACACACATATATATATATATAAATATATATATATATAATATATATATATATTTTTTATATATATATACAAATAAATAAATAAAATCTAGTCAGAAAAATGACAAATATTCTAGGGCATAGTGAGATGCATGACTGCATTCTGGGAATTTTATAGTATAAAATGTGAACATGATGCATACAGAAATGCCATGAGCAATGAAGAATTCACAGGATGAATTGTAGACTTATATCAATGATCAATTATGAAATTTTTTAGCTAGCATGGTTGGAAGCAAGGGGCCCTTTGAGTAAAGTGATATTTAAAAGGCAAATCAAGATATAGGTATATTTTGCTTATTGGAGAATGTTCATATATGCAGAGAAAATTCTAATTGGAAAGAATTATGAGAGCAAAGCTTGGAGGCAGGAAAGGCATAGGCATCTTTCCAAGGCAAGGATGCTTCCAATTCCCACATGAGTTACAAACAGCACAGCCTTAAGAAACAAAGAAAATCCAATACTCTAAAAGAGCCTTCTTATTTCCACACCGTGTTCATGTTCCTTGCTTTAACAATATGCTATGAATATATGTTTAATTTTTAAAATCTTCTTAAATTCAATAAATATTTTAAAAGGAAGCTATTCTTCTACCTTAAAGGGAAAAATAAGTGCTTTCTTGTTTAAGAAGACAGAAAATACTGAAGATGAAAAATATTGACGCTTTTACATTAAGGCAAATCACTTTTCATGGAATCTCCATATCTGTTCTTAATGTATTTTCAATAACTTGTAAGGAGAATTGGGTAGATGAGGTATGTGCGTCTGTGTGTGTCTATGCATAAGTGTGCATATATATATATATAATGTGTGTGTGCATGTGTGTGTACATCTGTGTTTGTGATTTATATGTATATACATGTGTATGTGGGTGTGTATATGTGTGTATGTGTGTGCACATTTATGCATGCCCATGTGAAGACCACAAGTCAAACTTGGGTATCATTCCTCAGAAGCCCTCTGCCTTGAGACCTGGGGTTCACATATCAGCTAGGCTGTCAGGCCACTGAACACCAGGGATCTACCTGCCTCTGCTTCCCCAGTGCTGGGATGGTAAGTATGTACCACTGTGGCCAATTTTTCATGTGGGTGTCAGGGATCAAACTCAGGTCCTGATGATTGTGCAGAAAATACTTTACTGACCGAACCATCTCCCCATAGCATATCTCTCCCTGTTAACTTTTTTGAGGGAGCTGTGACACTGGAAACAGAAGCAGCAAAATGTCTGATTGATAAGAGACAGCATCTTTAGGTTGACATAGAAGTCCCAGATTTTGAAGGTCAAAAATGGTTGTAGATATTCTTGAAGGGTGCTGTCCTGCCTGGCTGACATTCTCTGTGACAAGAACATCATCTAGCTGTCTATAAACACAATGAATTTCTAAAAATGAAGGGTGTGTCACTTCAAAGACAGCTGTACTATGTATTTAAAATCAAGAAACCACAAGGAAAGTGACACAGATGAAATTTCTGATCTGCATGTCTCAGAGCATGGGTCCTTCATTAGAGCTCCAAGGGGAGTTATCAGAATGTGTGCATCCTGGATTTCTCCTGACAAAATGTTTTCACTTCTGAACCCTGAAGCTCTTTGCCATTGGATGAGAGTCTAAACATTCAGTCTTAAATGTTCTCATCCAGAAATCAGGTTAATAGTCACACCTTACAGGGTTCTTGTGAAGATTAAATGAGGTAAGAGCCAAAGTAACACAGTCCACCTAAAATCCATTGTTCCTCCCAAGACAAAGACCAAATACAAAAGTATAAAATAAAATTAACATAAAATTCCCAGCCTCTCAGCCTAGCTAGATGTCAGGGATAATCTGGCTTCTAATTACATTAAGTAGAAACATGCACATCCAGTCCGGAGAGCTAAATCTGACATTCCACGTGCAAAGGTACCTGGAATCATGGAAACATGGTTTGTTGTGGTACAGGAAAAAGTGAAGAGAGAATGGGGAGGGTCTGTCTAGCAGCAGGCCTGACACTGGACTAAACCCACCACAAGGAAGAAAAACATCATTGTGTGTGAATATTGAAAATGTTGAAAACATTTAACTCTCATTTAAAACACTCCCTCCAGTACAAAGACTGACACGTTCATAACAGATCAGGGAAGCCAGCCCCCAGAAGACAATAATTCGAGGGGAGAAACAAGAATCTTAATATTTTTATTTGCATTGCATACCATTAGCTTTATGAACTAATGTGCAGGGAATTTCTTTGTAATGTTGATTCTTCTTCTCATAGAGCAAGATGCCTTTACAAGTGCTCAAGTCAGCCTCAGAGTCTATAAAGACTTTCAATATTTTCCTGATATAGGCTTTGTACGTTGCTTATTGAACTTATTCCTAAATATTTTATTCTTTTGTTCCTGTTGCAAATTGTGTTTTCTCTCTTTGTCCCCTTTAATTAATTATTGGATATGTAAATAAGCACTGCTGATTTCCTATGCTAATATTACAGTTTGTTGCTTTGTAGAGCTGTGTTATAACAAGTTCATTCTTCCATTGATTTCCTGTGCATAATCATAGTATCTGCGTAAATGTTTTTTTTCCCCTTTTATTGTTCAATCAGTGAGCTTCTCTTGTCTAAATGCAGTGGGGTTATATAATGGAAGGTTATGTAGCAGTAGCAGGAAATCTCACCTGTACCTGATCATGCTGGAGATTCTTCCCATGCTTCCCATTAAGAACAATGGTCTACAGAGTGAGTTCCAGGACAGCTGGGGCTACAGGGAGACCCTGTCTCAAAAAGACCAAAAAAAAAAGAACAATGGCGGCTTTAGAAATGATGTCAGTAAAGTGTAGTAGTGTATATCTTTCATTTCTGGCTTTCTCATATAACTTTGGAATGTATGCCAAATTATGTCATTTACATTTTTCAGCAGGCTCTATGTAAAGAACACATCATTTTCCCACTTCTGTTCTTAGTATGGCCTATTACACCCATGTTGTTTTTCTTGGCTACGTCCACTGGACTGTGGTATGTTATATTCTTAGTGCCTTACTGGAATCTCTCCCTAATATTTGTAGTAGTCCCCACTTAGTTATAGTTTTGCTTCCTACAGTTTCAGTTAAGCATCCCTGATGCATTCTGAGAATATTAAATGAAAAAATCCAGAAATAATGGATTCATATATTTTCAATTGTATTTTCTGCTACATGGTGTAGGAAATCCCTCATTGTCCCACTGCTACCTACCGCTGAGAAAGAGAGTCGTCATTTCTGTCTTTTCTCACAGTATCCACTGTGTATGGCTGGCC
Organism: Rhizomys pruinosus; assembly: GCA_009823505.1. Lineage (NCBI taxonomy): Eukaryota > Metazoa > Chordata > Mammalia > Rodentia > Spalacidae > Rhizomys > Rhizomys pruinosus. Next base: position 731,770 of record VZQC01004208.1, read on the forward strand.
AGCCTGCTGCCACCTAGCTGTCTGATCAGGTCAACGGTGGTGCTATCACAGACCTGTGTTCTAGTAACTCCTAGTGTATTTGCTCAGAGTCCCGAAGTGTGAGAGCTGCTATCTTGCCAATGATGCTTTGCCAGAGAAACACAGTAAAGAGCGTCCTTAGGCAAAAAGGGGAAAGTTTTCACCTTAGTAAGGATTGAAAAATACTGAGTTTTGTGTTTGGTGAGCTCTGTGATAAGTTATTATTATCAGTCTATTTCTGCACATAAGTTAAATATTAAACTTTATAACATGTTTGTATATATAAGAAATACAAAGTATACATAGAATTCAGAACTTTCCATGATTTTATTTAGAACATATCACCTGCAGATAAGCCAAAGCTACTATATTTATAGTTATTTCCACTTTGATTTTAAAATATTTTTGTATTATTTTAAATAGTCTATCAGATTTTCTATTTTAACATTTTTTTTACTTTTAATTATATGTGTGTGGGGGGGGAATCTATGAACATGACCACACTATCTGTGAAAGCCAAATGTCCATCCGATCCCCTAGTCTTGGAGATGTAGGTAGTGTGATCTGATTGACATGGGTTCTGGGAACCAAACTCAGGTCCTCTGCAAGAGCAGTACTCCTTAACTGCCTAGCCATCTCTCCAACCCCATTTATCCAGACTTTCTTATCAGGGTTTTACTCCATAACAGTTTGTGGAGAGTGGTACTATCTGGTCTTCAATGGTTTGGAAGAATTTGTCTGAGAAACCATGTGGGCTTGGTGCATGCCATATGAATATTTGATCAATTTCTCAATATCTTCTAAGAAAATTGATGTGTTTAAATTTTCTACTTCTGGGCCAGGCATGGTGGCACACACCTTTAATCCCAGAACTCAGGAGGTAGAGGCAGGCAGATCTCTGTGAGTTCCAGGCCAGACTGGTCTACATAAGTGAGTTCCAGTCCAGCTGGGACTAAAGGGAGACCCTGTCTCAAAAAGACCAAAAAAAATTGTTTTGCAACTTCTAGTAGAGTTAATATTGGCAAATTATGTTTCCCTAGGAAAGACTCTATTTATTTTGGATTCGTTGATGTAGAAATTCATCAAATAATTTATTATAATTATTTGTGATTGGAAAATTATCTTCTCATTTTTCCTAATTTTGTATACCACGGCCAGTGTTAGCATTCTAATATATGAGACTCTTTAAAAGTAAGAGGTTTTGACTAGAGAGATGGCTCAGTAGTTAAGAGTACCTCTTGCAGAAGATCCAAGTTTGGCTCCCAGCATCCATGTCAAGCCTGTAACTCCAGATCTGATGACAATACTTTTTATTCATTCTGGGAGGCAAGTTTTACACCACTGGAGAAGTGAATTCCTTATGTGGAAACATAAAGTTATGGAATGAGCACTGAAGTTTTAGTTTAGTGTTGGGATATCTGTGAGATCATAGGTCATGGTGATGAAAGAAGGAAGAGGAAGAAGAGGAAGGGAAGGAGGGAAAGAGAGAGGGAAAGAAGGTTCCCAAGAAGCCCCTCAATTATCTCTGCCAGGGGAAAAGATAACCAATGGTGAGCCACGTGGTCTCCCTCACAGAGTCTCACTTTCCCTGGAAAATAACTTCTACAGAACTCCAGAACATCCTAGCCTTGGAGAGGGAATTGATTCCTTTCTCACCGATGTGGAGAAGTGGATACCTTAACACAGATCTTTACTCTTAAGGAACAGAATATTTACACAGTGGGAAAGATAGGCCAACCAATATATTTTTTAACTAAAGAGCAAGAATTTCCTATTTTCCTGTTAGACTTTGAACATTATTCTACTTAGAGGGAATATTGCCATGGTTTTATCTAAGATCTATGACTTATGAAATTTGAGTGTTCCTGAATTTGTTTTATTAATATGAAATTAAAGTCAGAGGTATGAATGCCTATTACTTGCCATAAAAGTGGGTGTAGGACTAAGTGAAGATGTGTCCCTGACACAGGCTGTGTACCCTGAAGTCTATTCAGATGCTAATGATTTTGCTTCCCTGTATAAGTGAGTTATACCAAGGAACTCTTCCCTTGCTTCTCTTCATTGACTATGGTGAACATGTTTTAACAAAACCTGTTTTAAGAACAATGCTTTTCTCAGGCTCTTATTTTATATTTTTTCTCCCATACAAAATGTATTGAAAGAGAATATAATATGTCTACTCTTTTATAGCTATAATTTGCACTGAAGAAATGTATATCCACTGTGAATAGAGTATTTATGTAGATTTAAAATGAGCTCCCTCCTCAAATACTCCTCTGGTTCACCCACTCTCTCCAGTTCTAGGAATTGACAATTCTTAGTGTGAATCTTTTGATATCTTTTCATATATATGTCAGTATGTACTGACATTTGTCATACAGTGTAGTGAGATGCAGACATATTCTTTAGCTGCTTTAGTTAATCTCAAAAGATCAGTTATACTTAGCTTTAGAGATGCTTACCATTGAAGGACTAAAAGCTAATTCCAGCACTCATTTCATGAAGTGAGACCAAAATCTCACACTTTGATGACTATCTCTAAAATGATTGGGGGTGATAATTTATCACACTGCACTTTGTTTTGATAAGTGACAAAAATTTATTCTCGATCTTACATCTTATGAAATGTTCTGTATGTTGTGTTTAGCTAAAAAAAAGTGAGCAAATATGAGAGTCTTGCATTATACCTTTGAACTTTGCTTAGAAGTAGGTTTTGCAAGAGAAAATGAAAGATGCAGCTAGTGTAAAATATTTTCCTAAGGCTGGGCGGCTGGAATGATTAATGAGAAAACAATGCTGGTGGCCAAACACTTCCAGAGGAGCAGCTGCGATTGGAGAAGAAACAGCCTTAGAGTCTCATTAAATTGCTTCAGTATCTTTACATAATCACATTCCTTTAACTCTGCAAGGATCATTGAAGACTTGAACTTTTTCCAATCTTTATGTTTTGTTCCATTGCTCATATTCTTGAATCCATACTAGTGCATTCTCCTTTCAGTATTCAGATATATATATATATATATATATATATATATATTACAAACACAGATATATATATATAATACAAACACATATATACATGCATAAATGTGTCTGTATCACAGAAACATGGTGTGTAAAAGCAGTCATTATCTACTCATAGTCCAAAAACAAGAAATTTTATGTATTTTCCATTGTGAACCCTAAAAATTATTCAAGATCATGAATCTGCCTCTCTTTTCTTATATATTTCTATACTTCTCAGTCATTGCCCCCAATTTGAGTATGATATGGATGTTCTGAAAGTTCTGGTTGAATTTGTAAAGAGAACCATCAGCTTAAAATTGAATTTCTATTTAACGCATTCTTTTTATTTAATTTTATTATTTTCTTTAAATTTTATTTATTTTTGTATGTGTATGAATGTACTGTCTGCATGTAGGTCTGTGCACCTGTGTCGTGCAATGCCGCGGAGGTCAGAAGAGGGAGTCGGATTACCCTGGAACTGGAGTTAAAGATGGTTTTCATCTGCCATGTGGGTGCTGGGGATCGAATCTGGGTCCTCTGCAAGAGCAGTCAGTGCTCTTAACTGCTAGGTTATCTCCCCAGCCCTATTTAACACATTCTATCATAGCCTGATATACACAAAATTTGTGTGGCTATGTTGACTTAGATATTTAAACTGTTTTATACCAACATTCACAGTAAAAAGAAAATTTTCATAGTTTGTCAGAAACTGTACTTTTAATTAATTCACTCTATCTACTTTTAAAGGATATTTTATGAAGTGTAATATGTATCTATATATTGAAATAGGCTAAAACAGTAACTCTGAATGAGTTTTTAATGTGAATGCACACATTATCAGTGTTCACATAAGACATATAACATGCCTAGCAATCCAAAATCCTCCTTACACCCCATTCCAGTTACATACATTGTCCAAGGTAATGAATATTTTTACTTCTAGCACCATAATGTGATGTGATTTTTGTCTGTTTTTTAATTGTATGCAGATATTGAAATTTGGGGGGTCTTGTTGAGACAGTGTCTCACTGTCCCCAGCTGGCCTGGAACTTGTTTTGTAGACAGGGCTGGGCTTGAAGTCACAGAGATCTGACTGTCTATGCCTCTTGAGTACTGAGATTAAAGGCATGTGCCACCATGCCAAGTGATACTGAATATTTTTTACATTTTGCTCCTGTGATTTGTCAGTACTGAGCAATGTACATAGAAAGATTTAGCTACATAGACATTTAGAGACAGATCATTGTTTTTTTACTCTAGTGTTTCAGGTTTTGACAATATTTATTTATTTATTATTAATAATTTTATTGAGGTTTTGTGCATTTCATACATCATTTCTCAGTCTAATTTAGACTCATTTCCCTTTTCTTGACCCCTCCACCCCACCTGAGTTCATGCATTCTGCCATACATGTCTTGTATCTTTTTCTGAGTCTTTTTAAAGTTTTTCTATGCAGAGGATTATTGTTTGGGGCAGAAGCTTACTGTTTCAGTTAGTTCTTTGTTCCAGTCCTTTGGTTGTTGTTCCCTCTAATTTTTATTAATAAAATATTTCTTTTTTATTGTTTTATATATATATATATACATATATATATGTATACATATATATACATATATATATGTATACATATAATAGTAGATATACAAATTATGTATATATTATATATTTTTGTACAAGATTATGTTACAATCAAATCTAGACCCGGTCCCCCTCCTTACCCCCCACCCCACCAGAGCCATGCATTCCTCCAAACATGTTTTTCATCTTTTTCTCAGTCTTACTCAAAATTCGTGATATAGAACTTGACTGTTTTGAGCAGAAATTCACCGTTTCAGTCAGTTCTTTGACGCTGTCATTGTTTTTGTTGTTGTTGTTGTTGCTGCTGCTGTTGTTGTACTTTCCAATATGTACCACTCCCAACTACTTGGATAAAAGTTCAAGGAGCCCTGCACAAAAAATACTTACTACTAGGTAATTGGTGCTAGCATCCACAGATGAGGGATACCATTCGTCGTCTGTTTGTCTGGGACTGTGTTACCTAACTTCACATAATATTTTCTAGTTCCATCCATTTACCTTCAACCTTCATGATGGCATCTTTCTTTACTGCTGCATAGAACTCCATTTTGTTCACATGTACCTATTTTCTCTATCCGCTGTCAGTTGAGGAGCACTCGGGTTTGGTTCCAGCCTCCTTGTTATTGTGAAGAGAGCTGCAAAAACATGGCGTGTCATATCTCCGCAGTAAGAGAGTCTTGTGGGTACATCCAGGTGGTATGGCTGGGTCAGGTGGCAAGTTCATTCCAAGTCTTCCAAGGGTTTTTACACGGCTTACACCATAGTGGCTGTACCAGTTTACATTCCCACCAGCATGAATGAGTCTTTCCCCTTCCCCACAACCTCTCCAGCACTTGGTATCATTTGTTTTCTTGATCCTAGCCAGTCTTATTGGAAGTGAATGATATTTAAAAGTGTTTTTAAATTTGCATTTCCTTAATTATTATGACATTGAACACTTATTAAAGATATTTTCTCAGCCATCTCTAATTCCTCACTTGTGAAGTCTCTTTTCTTCAGCTTTTGCTCCATTTTGAATGGGTCATTTTTTCTTTCTTCTTTGTTTTTTGAGTAGTTTTATATTCTGGAAATCAAGTGCTTTGTCAATGTATCTGTTTCTCTTCACTTCCTCTGATTGTTCCTTTTTGATGTACAGAAGCTTTTGAGTTTAGTGAGGTCCCATTTGTCAATTGTCAGCTTAATTCTTGCACAGTGCTGTCTGATTTAAGGAAGTCTTTTCCTACACCTATGTTCCTTGAGTCTGCTGCCAACTTTTTCTTCTTCACCTCAGATTTGGGGGTTCACATTAAGGTCTTTAATCCATCTGGAGTTGTTATTTTTGTACAGGGCAGAGAGGTAAGGATTTAATTTCATTCTACAAGTGGTGGATCCAGTTTTTGCCAGAACCACTTGCTGAAGATGCTGTCTTTTCTCCATTGTGTCTTCTTGGCCCCTTGTCAAATATAAGGTGGTGAAATTGATATGTGCTCAAGTTTGGATCTTCAGTTTTGTTTCCATTGGTCAACAGGTCTTGTTTCTGTGCAATACCAACTGTTTTTATGACATAGCCTGTAGTGTAGTGTTAAGTTCTGGATAAGAGAGTCCAACTGTGTTGCTTTCTTTCAACTAGGTTTGTTTTGGCTTGGGTCTTTTGTTTTTCCAAAGAAATTAGGATTTTTTTCAAGCCTTATGAAGGAAACTCTTGAGATTTTAATTGGGATTGCAATTTATCTATATAAGAGTTTGGGTAGAAATGGACAATTTACCTATATTAATTTTCCCAAATCCATGAGCATGGATAGGTTTTTTCCATCTTCTGATGTCTTCTTCAATTTCCTTTTTCAGGGAAGAAATTTTTTGTTGGAGAGGATCTTTGGTGTCTTGGTTAGAGTTTTGTTTCTGTATTTTATTGTTTTTGAGGCTATTGTGAGTGGGAAGGTCTCCTTGAAATTCTTCTTCCATTGCTGTTTTAGTGTAAAAGAAAGGCTACTGACACAGAGCATAACATACAAGCATCTGGTGTCTATGCTCACAGCTTAGCTTTCCATAATAATTAGTACTGTTTTAAATACCTGTAAATCCAATTGCTTGTGCTTTGTTAGTATGACTAAAAAGGTATCACTGGATAAGCGGTCAACCCATGAAGGGAAACATCCTGAACAGATTAGAGTCCAAACGACAACTCCAAAAAATAGACCGTTTTCTTCTCACCCATTGTGGCCTTTCCCAAAGCCTCGGGAACCAAATTGTGGAAGAGGAGGCATGGTGAATGTAAGGGCGTGGAGAGAATAGGGGTGAATCATGAGACTACAGCAATATAGAACTGGACACTCTAATGATCAACATGCCTGTGCATACAACTTCATCCAACTGGACATAGTCCAGTTGGTGATGATTGTATGCACAATGGGAACCTTGGGTTTTCAAATTGGGACATAGATACTGCAAAAGCACCAATTACCTAATTGTATGGCAAATGAGTAAATCAATGTTATCTGAAAACAACTTTGTTATATTTGTAGAATCCCTAAAAATAAACAATTAGCCGGACGTGGTGGCGCACACCTTAATCCTAGCACTTTGGGAGGCAGAGGCAGGTGGATCTTTGCGAGTTCAGGCCAGCCTGGTCTACAGAGTGAGTTCCAGGACAACCGGGACTACAGGGAGAACCCTGTCTCGAAAAAGACCAAAAAAAAATAAATAAATAAATAAATAAATAATAAAGGAATAATAAACAATTAAAGAGAAAAAAAAGAAAGGCTACTGAGAGATCAGGGATTTCCCAAGACCACCTGAAGCACAGGTGCTTCAGCCAGGTGGATTGTTTGGTTTGATTTAATTGTCTTGGCTTGGTTGGCTTGGGTGGCTGTGGGGGCAGAGTTGTCCTCTCAGCTGGAATAAAAGGTGGGCCTGTGTGAGTCTTAAGATCAGGGATTTCCCAAGACCCTGAAGCACAGGTAAGGAGCTGGGTGCGTCAACAGCCAGTGGATTGTTTGTTCTGATTTAATTGTTTTTGGCTCGATTGGCTTTGTGGCTGTGGGGCAGAGTTGTCCTCCTAGCTGGTTTAAAGGTGGTGCTGTTTGAGTCTTGAGATCGGGGTTTCCCATGACCACCTGAAGCACAGGTACCAGGCAGGAAAAAAGAAAAAAAGAAAAGAAAAAAGGCTACTAAGTTAATATTGTATCCTGCCATTTACTGAAGGTCTTAATCATTTCAGGAGTTTTCTGGTGGGAGTTTTTTAGCATCCCATAAGTAAACAATCAGTCATATCAGCAAAAAGGATAGCTGACTTCCTCTTTTCTAATTAGTACTCCTTTAATTTCCTTTACCTTGCCTTATTGCTCTAGCAAGTTTTTCACAAGCACTATATTGAAGAGGAGTAGGTGACAGGGGGCAGCCTTGCCAAGTTCCTACCTTTAGAGGAATGCTTCTGTCGTTTCCTCCCCATTTAGGATGATATTGGGCTGTGGATTTCCTGTATATTGGCTTTGATTACATTGAGGAATGATCCCCCGAATCCAATTCCCTCTAGGACTTTAAGATGAGGGGAGTTACAGGATTTTGTCACAAGGCTTTTTGCTGCATTAATTGAGATGATCATGTGGTTTTTGTCTTTCAGTCCATTTATATGCTTGATGATATTTATTGATTTTCGTATGTTGAGCCATCCCTATCTCTGGTATGAATCCAATTTGGTCCTGATGAGGGATGCTTCTGGAGGTGGGTCTGTATGTTGGTTTGCAAGTATTTTGTTTAGATTTTTGCATTTGTGTTCATAGAATGAGATTCGTGTATGTTCTTTTTGTTGTATCTCTGCTTTTGGTATTAGAGTGAATGCTGGCTTCATAGAAGGAAATTTGGGAGATTCCCTGTTTTATACTTTCTAAACAATTTGAGTAATAATGGTTGTAAAGTATTTTTGAAATGTTTTAAGAATTCTGCCATGAAACCGTCTGGGCCGGGGCTTTCTTTATTTGGGAGGTTCTTATTACATCTTCATTTCTTCATAGATTATGGTCTGTTTAAGCTGTCGATTCTTTTCTTTATTTGGTAAGCTTTGGTGCTTTCCAGGATTTGCAGATATCATCCATTTCTTCTATGTTTTCAAACTTGGTAGAGTATAGGTTTTTGAAGTATTCCCTTATGATTGTCTGGATCTGTTTCATTATCTGTTGTGATATTTCCCTTTTCATCACGATTGTATTGTTTGGAGTTGTTTCCTTCTTTCTTTTTGGTTAACTGGGCTAGAGTCTGTCTATCTTTTATTCTTTCAAAGAACAGCTTTTGGATCATTGATTTTTTTCTATTGATTCTTCTTTCTTTCTATTTCATTGATTTGTGTTCGGATTTTTGTTTATTTATTCCTGTCTGTTGCATTTAGGGTTCATCTGTTGTTGCCTCTCAAGTGCTTTTTATGCTGCAGTGTAGGTCTTCACATGTGCTCTTTCTGTTTTTTCTATTGTAGGCACCACAGGGCTATAAACTTCCCTCTAGGACTGCTTTTAAAAGTATCCCATAGGATTGTTTGTGTTGTATTATCATTGTCATTCGTTCCAGAATGCTTTTATTTCTTTCTTATCTCTTCCTTGACCCATTCATTATTTATGAGAGTGTGTTGTTTAGTATGCATGTGTTCTTGTAGATAGTAGGGCTTATCCTAGTGTTGATAGTGAGCTTTATTTGCATTGTGGTCTGATAGAAATGCATGTAAATTATTTCAATCTTTTTGTATTTGGTGGAGGTTTCTTCTGTGTCCCACTAGTGTGGTTGATTTTGGAGAATGTTCAGTGGGGTGCTGATAGAAGTGTATTCTCTGGTTTAGGGTGGAATATTCGGTAGATGTCTCTCTCTTTATTCTTCTGGTCCTGTTGACCTGTCCAAGGCTCAGTGGGGTATTGAAGTCCCTACTATGAGTGTGCTGGGGTTTAAACTGTGCCTTGTGGTTCCCGGAGAATGTCCTTTATGAAAGTTTGGTGCAGTAGAGTTTGGTGTATATAATTCATAATTGTAAATCTTCATGGTGATGTGTTCCTTTGATAAAATGTAATAGTCTTTTCTTGTCCTCTTCTGATTTCTTTTACTTTGAAGTCATTTTGTCTGATATTAAATAGCAGCACCTGCTTTCTTTTTGGTACGTTGCTTGGAATATTTTTTTTCATCCTTTCACTTTAAGTTGGGCCTATACTTGAAGGTAAGATACATTTCTGTGTAGAGAGACATATTGATGGGTTCTGTTTCCTAATCCAATCTTCCAGTCATGTCTTTGATTGGGAGTTTAGTCCATTAATTTTAAGGTTATATTGACAAGACGTGTGTTGCTTCCTTACCTTATTATCCATTGCATTTTGGTCTAGGTTTCTACTCTGCAGTTAATGCATTTATAATTTCTCTTTCTAGGTCTTGGGGATGGTTGCTCCTTCTTTCTGTCCTTTGAATTGCTTCAAGTATTCTCTAAGGGCTGGTTTCCAGACATGTATTCCTTTCATCTTGTTTATGTCATGGAAGATTTTTCTCTCTCCTTCAACTATAATTGACATTTTTGCTGGGTATAGTAACCTGGGTTGGCATCTATAGTCCTTTAACACTGGGAATGCTTTGCTCCACGTTCTTCTTGCTTTCATAGTTTGCACTGAGAAGTCAGTTGCAATTCTGATAGGTTCCCCTTATATGTAACTTGTTGTTTTCCTCTTGTGGCTTTCAGAATTTTGTCTTTGTTTTGGGTGTCTAGCTTTTTTTTTAAATTTTATTTATTTTTATGTGTATGAATGTATTGTCTGCATGCAGGTCTTGTCGTGCAATGCTGTGTCGTGCAATGCCGCGGAGGTCAGAAGAGGGTCTCGGATTCCCCTGGAACTGGAGTTCTCCTGGAACTGGAGTCACAGATGGTTCTCAGCCGCCATGTGGGTGCTGGGGATCGAACCCAGCTTCCTCTGCAAGAGCAGTCGGCACTCTTAACCGCTAGGCCATCCCTCCAGCCCTGGGTGTCTAGCTTTTTAACTTTGATATGGAGTGGAGAGTTTCTTTTCTGATCTTGTCTGTTTAGAGTTCTATGTGCTTCTTGTATTTGTATTGACTTGTCTTTTTTTAATTTGGGGAAATTTTCATGTATTATTCTGTTGAAGATCTGATCAATACCATTCTCTTGGAATTCTTCTCCTTCCCCTATTCCTATGGTGTGGAGGTTTGATCTTTTCATAGTGTCCCACAGTTCCTGGTTGTTCTTCTTTTGTGTATTTTAAATTTTTTCATTATCTTTACCTGAGGTTTATAGTGGTTCTGTGTTATCTTCCAGGTCTGATATTCTTTGTTCTGCCTCCTCCATTCTGCTTCTGAGGCTTTTTCTGTTCATTTCCTCTTGGTTGGATGAGTGTTTAATTCCCCTTTTCATTTCATCTTCTGATTTCTTTAGTATTTCCACTTCCTTTTGGAGCTTCTCAATCTCTTCCTGTAGCTCTTTGCTTCCCTCATTGGTTTCCTTATCTTTTTCAACATGGGATCTTTTCAATGTTTCCACTTCCTTCCAGAGTTTGTCATGCTCTCTCTCTAGGTCCTTCTTGAGTTTTTCATTCTCTCTTCTAAGTTCTCCGACTTGTTCTTTATAGTTTTTTATTTCTTTGAGTATGTCCACAATTGTATTTCTAATATCTGTGTCCTGGGCCATCCCCAGGGGCATCTCACTGTAGGAGTCTTCCACAAAGTTGGTAGAGCTTGGTGTGGAATTATCCTGCACCTTTCCCGTGTTGTCTCTTCTTCATGTCCCTGGCATGTGGGTTTCTCTTTGCCTGTATTCTAATGTGAATCCCAAATGCCTCTTCACTGTGTTGAAGTCTTGCTTTGCTCGCCTCCTTCAGATGCCTTCCTTGTTTGTTTGATTGATTTGTTTTTCTTCTTTTCTCCTTGCATATGGAGTGTTGACTTGTCTAGTTTTAGGCTTTCTATTGGAAGTCTAATTCACTCTTCCCTTTCTGTTCTGAAGTTTCTCCAAAGAATCCACTTGGACACTCTTTTGGCAATCCCAGTTGGTGACGGGGGTGGGGGGTGGATTCCTGATTAGCCCCAGTACCTGTGCTTCAGGTGGTCTTGGGAAATCCCTGATCTCCAATAAAATATTTCTTTATTCTATGTTGATGACCATTTCTGTTCTGTGCCTTTGTTGCACTTGATCCTCCCTAAAACATGACAGAATTATTTTCCTTTTAATGGAATTTATTGCATAGCCTTTCATTCTCTCTCTTGCTGTATTTGTGTGTGATTATGTTCACATTCTTGTTATCATCTGACTTCTGATGGACATTAAATTGCTATTCTGTCTTGGTTGCAATGCTGTCCTGAACACAGGAGTGAAGATTCTCTTTGAAGTTGACTTCAGTTCTTTGGATTTATGCCCAGAAGCAAGATTACTGGATCAATTGTATGTTTAGTTTTTTTTGTTTGTTTGTTTGTTTTTTTTGAGGAATCTCCATATATTTTCCACCAGAGCTGTACTAATTATAGCTCTCCCATAATAGTGGTATGTGTAAAAACATCACATTCCACCCCATACATATTGGAAATCATTGTTATCTAATAAAAATATTAAAAAAGCAAAGACTCATCCAAACTGAACAAGACCTCTGGTGAATGGTAACCCTGTGCTTTCTCTAAAGCAAAAGTGTCTGTTCCAGTCACACCCCAGCGTGCTGAAGGATCCTTCACTGACCTGTCTGGGAGCTCTCAGCATGCTTTAGCTAATTAGGTTGGTGAGCAGCCCTGTCTAATTTGTAGTGAAACTTGCATTTCCCTGATGACTGTCCTTATCAGGCCTTTGTATTATTTCTGGTGGGAAGTTCCTGCTCAAGCCTTTACCCATTTTTCTGTTGGCTTCTTTGCTCTGTTCTCTTGCTTCTTTGTATATACTGATTCAGGTCCTTTGCTTCTCATATTCTTTCTTCCCTGTTGTATATTGAACCCTTTCACTTTCACAGAACTATCTTTTGAAGAAAAGGGATTCCTCATTTACATCTAAAACAATTGATTGGACCTTTCCCTCAGGATTCTGCTTTTCGGATGAGTTCATGCCTGATGTTATTTTTATTATCTTGTTTGGGGTAGGTTAAAATGCACAATTCTTCAAACATCGAATAAATAATACCCAGAACTTTTGAGTGTTATCTTGTTTGGGAAATGTTATCTGGGGATGTGATTAAGGATTTAAGATGAGGGATAAGAGGGCATAAACCTTGCTTAAGTTTGCCCTACACTCCAACCTGGGTATTCTTATAAGAGGCAAGGGGGCCACCTAAGTAGACACACAGAAGGGGGAAGAAGAGGAGAGGGGAGGGAAGGGGGTTCCATGAATTTGGCCAAATTCATGTCAAGAATCAGATGTGAGAACAGAGAGATGAGAGAATATAGTCAACATTTTGTGATTATACCACTTTGGGATCTGGGTCTCCAGGTTCCTATTTGGCTCTGCAAGGCGCTTGTGACTGCATATAGATGGGTAAATAGCTGATGAGAGAATGGATGAATGGACAGGTGGATAATGCATGCAGAGATTAATGACACAGAGAAAGATAGAAAATGGATGGACAGACCGATGCATAGATAGGATTTTACTAATTTATTAATTTTACTCAGTGGAGCTTTAGCCTTTTAAAAAGCTATTTTATCATAACTAAAATTTTGTTCAAACTCAGTAATTGAGAATTCTCTGTATTTTCCCATAATTTCACGCTATTATAATGGTCTAATAAAATTGTTTTCTGATATATTTTTGGATATATGTTAGGTTATCTATCACTAATATTGGAATGATGAATAGGAACGGATTATCTACCTCTTAATCAGATGTATTTCTAGAGCATTTACTGATGGATGCAAAATAAAATCTAAACTAGTCACAGTGGTGCTGCAGCTGAAGCCAGAGGATTGCCTGCACTCAGGAGTTCAAGGCCAGCCTTGTCATGTCCTGAGACCCCCACCTCAAAGCAAAACAAAAACAAAAGATCTGTAATTTTGCGTGTGTGTGTGTGTGTGTGTGTGTGTGTGTGTGTGTGTGTGTGTTTGGGGCTAGCTTTCACTTATGTTTCTAATTCAGGACTGCATCTTTCTTTTTTTCGGTGAAGAGCAGATCAGGAACAACCTTTATATTTTTAAGTATTTTTTTTTTATCTTTTCGAGACGGTCTCCCTGTAGCCTCAGCTGTCCTGGATCTCACTCTGTAGACCAGGCTGGCCTTGAACTCACAGAGATCCTCCTGCCTCTGCCTCCCAAGTGCTAGGATTAAAGGCGTTATCATTTATTTTTATTTGTGTGTGTGTGAGAGAGAGAGTGTGTGTGTACACGCACACACTGCCCGTGCACAAGGTGCACAGGTATGCATGCCACAGCTCATGTGAGGGCGGGTTACAGGACAATTACTGGGAGGTTCAGTTCCCCCCTGCCACTTTGTGGGATTCAGGGATTAAACTCCAGTGGGCAGCCTTGCTCACAAGCCCCTCAGCCTTGTGAGCCATGTCCCCTAGCCCCAGGAACAACTTTTATTTATTTATTTTAAATTTTATTTATTTATTTTCTATGTGTATGAATGTGCTGTCTGCATGCAGGTTTGTGCACCCATGTTGTGCAATGCCTCGGAGGTCAGAAGAGGGTGTTGGATTCCCCTGGAACTGGAGTTCTCCTGGAATTGGAGTTACAGACGGTTCTCAGCTGCCATGTGGGTGCTGGGGATCGACCCCGGGTCCTCTGCAAGAGCAGTCGGTGCTCTTAACCACTAGGCTATCTCTCCAGCCCAGGAACAACTTTTAAAAAATTCATTCTGGGAGTTCGCAGAGTTTAGATCAAGGATTTCCCAGGACCACCTGAAGCACAGGTAGGAGCCAGGTGCTCTAGCCAGGCGGATTGTTGGATAATTCTATCATTGGGTTTTTGGATAATTCTATCATTGGGTTGTTGGATAATTCTATCATTGGATTGTTAGATAATTGTATCATTTTCTTGTGTGGCTGTGGGGGCAGAGTCGCCCTGCTAGCTGGTATAAAAGGTGGGCCTGTTGCCACTGTGAGACTTAAGTGCACAGAGGTTAGATTTGTGGATTTCCCAGGACCACCTGAAACACAGAATTCCCCCTGCCCACCCCCAGCAACTGGAATTGCTGAGGGAGTGTCCAAGTGTAACCACAATAGTGATTCCAGGGCATAAAGCAAGGCAATAAATGAAACAGTGAACCTGAGACACCTCTAGTCCCTAATCACCAAGCCCTAGAAACAACCTAGAGAAAGTGGTTGACAAGAAGCAGAGTGAGCACAGTGCTCAGCAGGGTACCAACTGGGTTGTTCCCTACCCGATTTTTAGAGAACCTTCAGAACAGAAAGGGAAGAGTGAATTAGACTTCCAATATATAAACATAATTGAAAGTCTAAAACCTAGACAAGTCAACACTCATAAACAAAGAGAAAAAAATAAAAAAGAAGGCATCTGAAGGAGGCAAACAAAGCAAGCCTTTAACACAATGAAGAGGATTCCCATCGGAATACAGGCAAAGGGAAACCCACATGCCAGGGACATGACGAAGGGACAACATGGGAAAGGTACAGGATAACTCCACACCAAGCTCTACCAACCCAGTGGGAGATTCCTACATTGGGAACCCCTGGGGGTGGCCAAGGACACAGATCTTAGAAGAACAATTGCAGAAATATTCAAAGAAATCAAAGAATATAAAGAACAAGTCAGAGAACTAAGGAAAGAGAATGAAAAACTCAAGAAGGACCTAGAGGGAGAGAATGACAAACTCCTTAAGGAAGTGGAAACATTGAAAACATCCCAATTTGGCAGAGGGACTTAAGGGATAACTTCCTTGACCTTAGAGGTGAACCAGAGGGGATTATGCATGGGGGCATCTCTTGAAAGGTCCTACAAATGTGGGTCACCAGTCTTCCTGTTCGGGGAGGTCTTGGAGAGCCACTAATGGGACTTCAGCCAGTGTCCAATCTATAAAGAGGGAAGTCTGCTCATGCTTCAGAAAAGGAAGCCTGGTCTAGCAAGACCTGACTTTGTCCTCAAGTGGATGGAACTGGTAAATGAAAAGGTGAAAATGAAAACCTACGGGATACCTTAAAATCAGTCCTAAGAGGGAAGTTTATAGCCCTGGGTGCCTACATTAGAAAAACAGAAAGAGCACAAGTGAACGATCTAACACTGCAGCTAAAAACACTTGAGAGACAATAACAAATGAACCCTAAATGCAATGGACAGGAAGAAATAACAAAAATCAGCACAAATCAATGAAATAGAAACAAAGAAAACAATACAAAAAAATCAATTAATCCAAAAGTTTGTTTTTTGAGAGAATAAACAAGATAGACAGACCTCTAGCCCAGTTAACCAAAAGAAAGAAAGAGCAACTCCAAATCAATAGAATCTGTGATGAAAGGGGAAACGTCACAACAGACAATGAAAAGATCCATGTAGGTTTGTGCACCCGTGTCGTGCACAAACCTACATGCAGACAGTACATTCATACACATACAAAAATAAATAAAATTTAAAAAAATTTAAAAAATAATAAGAAAAGATCCAGACAATAATATGGGAATGCTTCAAAAATCTATACTCTACTAAGTTTGAAAACCTAGGAGAAATGGATGAATATCTAAAATCCTGGGAATCACCAAAGCTTAACCAAGAAGAGATCGACAGCTTAAACAGACCCATAATATATAAAGAAATTGAAAATGTAATAAGAAACCTCCTAACTAAAAAAAGCCCAGGTTCAGATGGTTTCACAGCAGAATGCTATAAAACATTTCAAAAAGACTTACAACCATTATTACTCAAATCGTTCAGAAGGATACAAGCATAGGGAATTCTCCCAAATTCCTTCTAAGAAGCCAGCATCACTCTAATACCAAAACCAGGCAAAGATACAACCAAAAAGGAGAGCAATACATCCATCTCATTAATGAACACAGATGCCAAAATTCTCAACAAAATACTTGCAAACCATACACAGGCCCACATCAAAAAGATCATCCATCATGACCAGGTTGCATTCATACCAGAGATGTAGGGATGGTTCAAAGTATGAAAATCAATAAATATCATAAAACATATAAATAGGGGCTGGAGAGATGGCCTAGTGGTTAAGAGCACCGACTGCTCTTGCAGAGGACCCGGGTTCCATCCCCAGCATCCACATGGTGGCTGAGAACCGTCCATAACTCCAATTCCAGAACTCAGTTCCAGGGAAATCCGACACTTTCTTCTGACCTCTGCGGCATTGCACAACACAGGTGCACAAACCTACATGTGGACAGTACATTCATACACATAAATAAATAAATAAAATAAAATAAAACATATAAATGGACTGACAGACAAAAACCACACAATCATCTCAATTGATGCAGAAAAAGCCTTTGACAAAATCTAGCATCGCTTCATGTTTAAAGTCCTATAGGGAATTGGATTAGAGGGATCATTCCTCAATGTAATCAAAGCCATATACAGGAAACCCACACCCAACATCATCCTAAATGGAGAAAAGACAGAAGCATTCCCCTTAAAGGTAGGAACTAGGCAAAGCTGCCCCCTGTCGCCACTCCTCTTTAATATAGTGCTTGAAACACTTTCTAGAGCAATAAGGCAAGAAAAGGAAATTAAAGTAGTATTAATTGGAAAAGAGGAAGTCAAGCTATCCATTTTTGTTGATGATATGATTGTTTACCTGAGGGATGCTAAAACCTCCACCAGAAAACTCCTAGAAATGATTAAAAGTTTCAGTAAAGTGGCAGGATAGAAAATTAACCTAGAAAAATCAGTAACCTTTCTTTACACCAACAAGCAACTGAAGAAGGAATTCAAGGAGACCTTCCCACTAACAATAGCCTCAAAAACATTAAAGTACTGAGGAAGAAACCTAACCAAAGACACCAAAGATCTCTACAAAAATTTTTAAACCCCTGAAGGAAATTGAAGAACACATCAGAAGACAGAAAGACCTCCCATGCTCATGGATTAGAAACATTAATATAGTAAAAATGTCCATTCTACCCAAATTAATATACAGATTCAATGCAATCCCAATTAAAATCCCCAAGAGTTTCTTCATAGGCTTGGACAAAAACATCCTTAATTTCATAAGAAAAACAAAAGACCCCAAATAGCCAAAGCAACCCTGACTGAAAAGAGCAGTACGGGGGGGGGAGGGGATTTCTGTACCAGACTTCAAACTATACTACAGGGCTATAGTCATAAAAACAGCTTGGTACTAGAACAAAAACAGACCTGTTGACCAAAGGAAAAACTGGTTTCAAACTTGAGCACATACAATTTCAGCCATCTCATATTTGACAAAGGGGCCAAGAAGACACAATGGAGGAAAGATGGCATCTTCAGCAAGTGGTGTTGGCAAAACTGGATCACCACTTGGAGAAGAATAAAGTTAAACCCCTACCTCTTGCCCTGTACAAAAGTCAAATCCAAATGGATCAAAGATCCAATGTGAAATCTGAAACTCTGAAGGCAATAGAAGAAAAATTTGGCACCAGCCTACAAAACATAGGCATAGGAAAAGACTTCCTAAATCAGACAGCAACTGCACAGGAAATAAGATCAACAATTGACAAATGGAAACTCTTTAAACTCAAATGCTTCTGTACTTCAAAAGAAACAATCAGGGAAGTGAAGAGAAAACCCACAGAGTAGGAGAAAACCTTCACTGTAGATACATCTGACAAAGGATTGATTTCCAGAATATATAAACTACTCAAAAAACAAAGAAGAAAGAAAACAAATGACTCACTCAAAAGATGGAGCAAAGAGCTGAACAGAGACTTCACAAGTGAAGAATTAGAGATGGCTGAGAAACATCTTAAAAGTCTTCAACATAGCTAATAATTAAAAAATGCAAATTAAATCCATTTTAAGACTGATTAGGATCAAGAAAGCAAATACCAAGTGCTGAAGAGGTTGTGGGGAAAGGGGAACACTCATCCACTGCTGGTGGGAATGTAAACTCATATAGCCACTATGGAAAAGAGTATGGAGAACCCTTGGAAGACTCAAAATGAGCTTGCCACCTGACCCAGCCATACTACTCGGGTATATACCTAAAAGACTCATCTTGCCGCAGAGATACATGCACAGCCATGTTTGTTGCAGCTCTCTTCACAATAGCAAAGATCTGGAACCAACCCAAGAGCCCCTCAAGTGATGAGTGGATAGAGAGAATGTGGTACATCTATACAATGGAGTTCTATGCTTTGGTAAAGAAGGATGTCATCTTGAACTTTGCAGGTAAATGGATGGAACTAGAAGATATAACATTAAGGGAAGTAACACAGTCCCTTACCTAGTTGTAAGGCAAACTGAGCAATGTTAATGTTACATTCCTCATGATCTGAAAACAACTGTGCTCTTATATTTTGAATCCTTTAACAGGTTCTAAAACTAAGCTATCCTTTATTTTCAGATTTAGGAATTTTTGGTATATGGATGAAGGATATGTATGCATATTTTAGAGTAATAAAAGATCAAAGGAATGTGGAAAAAACTAGTTTGTCATAACATTATGTCTAACCACAGTATTTATTTTATGGGAGTGATTCTTAGTATTTCTTATACAAGGCTGCATGAGCTTTAGTCCAACCCTGTTCTAAAATGTTATAGAGTAGATAAAAGTCTCAGGCTGGTATAACTTAGCTGTTCTGGATGCTTAATGACCATACTTAATGCCCATACCAATTTGGCCTAGGGTCTTAAGGGATAACTTTGTTCCTTGCCCTCAGAGGTCAACTAAGTCCCAGGGGACTATGCATGGGGGCATCTCTTGAAATGTTCTGCAAATGTGAATCACCATTCTTCCTGCGCAGGGAGGTCTTGGAGATTCACTAATAGGACTTCAGCCAGTGTTCAGTCTATAAAGAGGAAAGTCTGCTCATGCTTCAAAATTAAGGGAAGCCTGGTTTAGCAAAACCTGACTTTGTCCTCGAGTGAATGGAACTGGTGATTGAAAAGCCAAAAGGAGCCAGGGGCTCCCCCCCAAAAGAAAACTTGAGTGACCCTTGAGGACCAGATCCTCAACTGACCTTGAGAAAATAAAAACCTTGGTTAATCTGGGATAACTGTGTGGCCTTAAATATCCAAAAGGAAAGTTTAACTAGAAATAAATAAATAGTAAGGCCTGGGAAATTGTACTTCAGGTATAAAACTGAGATCTTAGTAAAAAAAAAAAAAAAGAGCACAGTTGCTTTGCCTGTCTTACTGGCAAGTGCAGCCCCAGAGGCTGCCACTGATTTTGCCATCCTTCAAAGACATGAGACCCAGCTTTTCAACCTTCCAATATGGACTGAAGACTCATGTCTCTCCAAGAATCCTCCAAACCTTCAGTGCCAGATGGAGACTGCTGAGACATCCAACTTGTGGACTGAGGTACTACTGGGGTTTCTGCCTCTTCAGAATATAGACTGCCATTGTTGGACTACACAGGCTATATCATGGAGACCAGTACAGAAAGAACAATACAGGATGCGGTGCTTACTGGACCTCATTTGGTGACCATGGGAAGGGAAAACCCCAGTGTGGAACACAGGGGCAGAACTGATAGTGGTTTGGGCTTGCCAAGGTGGAGACTTCAAACATGACATCTTTCAGTCTAATAAAAAAAAAAAGAAATCATAAGGTGAAGACGCTAAAACCTATGATACATGTGGCATGCACATGTGCATATTTTGGAGTGATGCATATTGGAAGGAATAACAACAACAGAAGAACTGTGTCAAAGAACTGACTGAAATGGTGAACTCAAAACAGTAAACTTCTGCATCAAGAATTTTGAGAGACAGACTGAGAAAAAATTGAAAAACATGTTTGGCAGAATGCATGAGCTCTGGTGGGGGTGCAGGGAGGAGGGCACAGATGTAAATTTTATTTTAATTTTATTTATTTATTTATTTATTTATTTATTTATTTATTTATTTATTTATTTATTTATTTATATGAATGTACTGTCTGCATGTAGGTCTGTGCACCCGTGTCGTGCAATGCCGTAGAGGTCAGAAGAGGGTGTCGGATTCCCCTGGAACTGGAGTTCTCCTGGAATTGGAGTTTCAGATGGTTCTCGGCCGCCATGTGGGTGCTGGGGATCGAACCCAGGTCCTCTGCAAGAGCAGTCGGCACTCTTAACCGCTAGGCCATCTCTCCAGCCCCAAAGTTGTTTTGTTTTGGTTTTTTTTTTTTTGGTCTTTTCGAAACAGGGTCTTCCATAGCCTCAGCTATCCTGGAACTCACTCTGTAGACCAGGGTGTCCTTGAACTCACAAAGATCCACCTGCCTCTGCCTCCCAAGTGCTAGGATTAAAGGCGTGCGCCACCACGCCCTGCCCATTGATTTGTAATTTTGTATGAACTGCACAGAGCTTCAATGAAAAATTGGCTTTGGGAAAAAATAAAATAAAAATTCATTATGTTGTTAATAGTTAAAAATAAGAAATAAATTAAATATTCACAATTTTGTTACTGGTTTAAAATGTAACTTATTACTAGCTATGAGCATTAATTAATGCACCTGAGAGTAGCGATAGGTGATAATGGCTTTTCTCTCTCTCTTTAAATTTTAGAAAACCAGATGCTGTGCACTGAATTTCTCACTTTGAATAAATGTTTTAAACCAGAAGTTCTGAGCAAGTATTTAGTGTTTATCACTGCATATTCACCTGCGCATAACCTTAACTGCACAGGGAACTTGGAGGCACAGTTCTGTCATGTGGCGCCCTCCCCAGAGGTATCTGTATTGGGGGGCGGGGGTGTGTGTGCAGACAATTTAGTGAGAAATATGAATTGAGAATGAAATATAAACAGAGGCCATCTCTAGGGAAAAAGAAACATTTACGGCTTCAAGGGAATTAGGTAACATCGTGTTTCACAGATTGACAATGTTAGGATAATTTCAATGAAATACACTGCTCAGTCCTCTGGGGTGAACCCCATGAAAATAAATTTATGTCTGTTAGTTAACATTGACACTTATTTAAAGGAAAATAAATCAAAGAAATAAAGGGTTGCTACACTGTTCCCTTATCTTAAGAAGAAATAACTAATAAGCTCCTTCATTTTACTGTAGTTTCGTGTCACAATTTCTTTCAGCCATATCATGGAACTTTGGCCACATTTTCTCCCCTTTTTTCTCTGTAGTCTCCTCCTTTTTTCCCACTACTGTCCTATCTTCCTTTAGTCTCTCTTCTAATTTTGTGTCAACTATATTCATATATATAGTTGGCACATCATATATATATATATATAATTATGGGCTGGAGAGATGACTTTGTGGTTAAGAGCAATGGCTGCTCTTCCAGAGTTACCAGCACTCAGATGGTGGCTAACAACTATCCTTTACTTCAGTTACAGGGAATCTAATGCCATCTTCTGGCCTCTGTGGGCATTGTCCAACATGGATGCACTTACATACATAGAGGCAATGCACTTGTACACATATAATAAAAATAAATAAATAAATAAATAAATAAATACACATACATATATGTAAATATACATAAAACAAAGGTGTATCTATAAATAATTCAAAAATCCACAAATGGGAGAAAATAGGCAATACGCATCCCTCTGCATCTGATGTATTTAACTCGACATGATCATCTCAGTATCATTCCATTTTCCAGCAAAATACACCATTCATTCTTCATTATGGCTAAATAAAATTCCACATGTATATACAGCAAATTTTCTTTATTCATTCATCTTATGATGGACAGTTAAGCTGTTACTATAGCTTGGCTGTCATGAGCAATGATGCAGTAAACACGGATTTGTAGGTGTCATGGTTGTATGTGAGAGTTCTTTGAGTATATACCCAGAGGTGGCAGAGCTGGATCATTTAATAAAGGCACAAAATAAATAAAATTGGATTTTTCTTCTCCCTTATTTTTTATCTAGTTGGGAACACAGGGTCAGAAAGAGAATGGTGTATATACTTTCCGTTTATGTCGTGGTCTTCATATCTCCATGTTTCTCTGTGCTACATTTTAAGCAATTAATTTTGTTAGGGCTCTTTTGAATGTTGATTTATCTACTGTTCAGTTATATATATATATATATATATATATATATATATGACTGCTATCTAAGATTAAAAAAATGAAGACATTTTGAGAAATTCTAGTTAGCATCTTTGAATTTTAATGAAGTTGTTTAAGAAATGAGGCATTGTATTTGGAAATTCATACATAATATAGTATATAAATATGTATCTACATAGTATATATGTAGACTTGTACTGGCACACTGCCTGCAGGAAATAGCAGGAAATCAAGATTCAACTAAACAATCTTAAGCAATCATTCTTGAAATATACAGGGTTTGATATGTATCATTTTCATAGATCATGATGTAGTAATTTAATATAGAAATTTACCAAATATTAAATAGCTATTTAATTTATTTTACTGAGTGTAAAGAACAGTAAATTGTTACAATGCATTGGAATTATTGGAGGTTAGGAACATAGAGGAGGCATGAGAAAATCCTTCCTTCTGAGGGAGTGTGACTGGATGCAATACCACTGATGGAGTGAGGCTGGGCTCAGGAGCTGCAGTGACTGATCTGCCACATGGATTTACATCTAGGTAAGTCTGGGGAAGATTTGCCTTCCTGTCCCAAATCCCAACCTAAGAAAGACAGCCAGATACTTCTGGACAGCACTTTCCCAGAGTCATTGAAGGTGAAATAATAGTAGGATATTTTGAGAAGGTTGTTGTGGGTTATTTTACCAAAAATGAGTGGAATTCAAAAGAAAGTCTCTCAGGCAATTTAATTACAATCTAAGTTTGTAGATGCTGAAAAAAGTAAAGCTAAACTGATTTGTACAATTGTTGCCGGGAAATAAATGAAATACATGTTTACATCTTTTTTGATTGTATAGTTTTTGTTTCTATTCTCTATTTTTAATACAACAGAGACCATTGTATCACTAAGTTAAGACTTTATTTTAGATGACTTTGAAAGTCACCCTCTACTGTAGAAGTTCTTTTCATGTAAGTTTTCCCCTTCTAACAAAATACAGGTAGTTAAGAATAGTTCCTTATTGAAAAATTCTAGGGTCATAGAGAGCCCTACTTTTGAATTTAAATATTTTAACTTTTAATACCATATGCATTTGCAGTCCCAAGGAAGTGATTCTACAATCACCGTACATTCATTTTACAGCACTTTGCATTGACTCGGGGCCTCCCTGCTCTTCTAATGCATTATTTATCCTTGTGTGCAGAATAAGAACAATGCTAGTAGTTGTGTTGTCAGCACATTTCTACATATTAATCGTAACATTTCTTTACATTACTACAGTCAATAAACAATACAATGCTGTCCTTTTCATGACATGAAAGTGTTTATATTTCTAGCTGAGATTCTCATTTCATTTTTTTTATCTCTATGTGGTTCACATTCCTTTCTTTAAGGTTTGTGGAGGATCATGAGGGTGGATAAATTATTTTTAGTAGGTGATTTTTAAGTAGCTACTGACTTATTCTCTAACTGTGGCATTTAGTTCTTAGCAGTGCCCTCTGAGGATGACTCACTAAAGGCTGAGGATCAGTATGCTTTGGTTTTGAGAGGTTGCATGAGTTGCCTAAGGACATATATCTCATACCTGGCATGTACCTGGCACAAACTGAATAGACAAATGATCTTGAGTTTCAGCAATATAATTAGTGAAAGTAAAACAGTAAACACAAC
Source organism: Rhizomys pruinosus (assembly GCA_009823505.1). Classification (NCBI taxonomy): domain Eukaryota; kingdom Metazoa; phylum Chordata; class Mammalia; order Rodentia; family Spalacidae; genus Rhizomys; species Rhizomys pruinosus. The sequence goes on from VZQC01004208.1 coordinate 756,081, forward strand.
TGAGTTCCAAACATATACTTGTGTGTAGCAGGTAGCCACTCAAAGCCTCTCTCTCTTGATTGCCTATTAAAATGAACTGCTGAGATTTAAAAGTATTAACAAACTCCATCTCAGAATGCAATCATTTAGTTGGATTTGTATTGGGTCCCAGCATCAGAATAGTTTTGAGGATTCTATTAGTTTCTAATGTGCAAAGAGTACTAAGAGCCTGCATACCGTGAGAACCAACAGGGTCATTGGTGTTTAACTGTGTTAAGAACGTGGAGAATTTCGAGTCACAGACAGGAAGAATAGGTATGATTTCTGAACAGGGGTGAGGATATATTTTGTTTAACTTTATTAGGTAGTCACTATTCATGGACACATTGTTTGCTCAGACCTAGTCCTTGAAGTTAAATGAATGCAAACAGCATAATAGATGCATTTTCATGGCTGGAGATGTGAATACAAATTAATATATTTAAAGAAATGAAAGCAATTAGGCAAGGAAGGATTCTGTCTATTAAAGCAGGAATAGATACTCCTGGATTTTCCAAGTAGACATGTGAATTGATCAGGAGACACTTGAAGGAGGTTATTATTATTTTTCTAGAAAGTTCAGAAGGAAGAGAGGGTGCTGATATTAAAAAGGAAAAATATCCAGACTTGGTGATGCAACATTCAGGAGATAGAAGCAGGCAGATCTCTGTGAAATCAAGGCCAGCAAGGTCTACATAGTGAGTTCTCTCTGCTTCTCTCTCTCTCTCTCTCTCTCTCTCTCTCTCTCTCTCTCTCTCTCTCACACACACACACACACAATATTTAAATAACTAATTTAGCACCTTGTCTGAAAGAAACTACAAGGTGAAGGAGAAAGGGAACACATATGATTCAGTGCTGCCTGTGATTAAGGCAATGTCTATGATTCAGTTCATTTTGGATGTTTTCATCTGCTAAGCCATTGGGCTTTATCAAGAAGTTTTTGTTATAAATGAGACACAGCAGATTTAAATTATTTTCTCAAGGGTAAAACATTAGAAATGGGTGACATCATCACTCACACCTAGGTCTTTCCAGTCTACAGCCTGCTCATTTCACAGCATTCCTTCTCTTCCAAGCCCCACTGCCATGTGAGGGACACACATTATAGAGAAACTTCAGTTAATCAAGACTATTGAATGCATACATCTAAAGCTAACAGGTGGAGACAAATGATCATTTACTGCTTTGCTGTTAATCTTTTTGACCACCAGAGCATAAGGTAAATAGTTTTCAGGAATAGGAAGATATCAATAACTCCTGCAACATGAGCACAAGAGGAAAGAAATAAAGTGAACTCAAGCATGGGCGCCCTAACAGCCTTAGGAAACTCACTGAGAAATAACTTTGAGTTGAATCATTTGTAGAGAGTTGAGGAAGTGGAATCACTTAAGCAGCAGGTGATGAACCAAGAACACAAGGACAGAAAGCTAGAGGGTACTGTCTTGGAGGTCAGAGAATTCCTACACAGAGACTCAGTTCCTTTTCCTTCCTCTGAGAAGCACTTCTTGACTTCTGCACACAGTATAGTACATTTTCTGCTGTCATTGTTTCTCTAAATGGCTGAATTAGGAGGACACTGATTTAACAGACCCTTTTTTTTCTTTTTTTGTCTTTTTGAGACAGGGTCTCCCTGTAGCTCTAGCTGTCCTGGAACTCACTTTGTAGACCAGGCTGGCTTTGAACTCACAAAGATCTGCCTGCCTCTGCCTCCCAAGTGCTAGGATTAAAGGCATGCGCCACCATGCCCAGCTCCAGACCCTTTCTTACATTACATACTTTCCTGTATTCCGGGGTTCTTTAGGGGAGGAGTCATGCATAAATTCTTCTTGAATGTCTAACAGGCACAATACTAAAACACATGACTAAAACAAATGTACTAAAACAAGTAAATAAATGGCTGAATGAATGAATAGAACTTTCTCCTTCTCTACTGACTGTCATTTACCAAATCTGTTGTCAAAAACATGTTACAATTATATTGTTTCCCTGAAAATTATGTTATTTCTATTGTAAATATGGATTGCTTTGAAGAATCTAGTGATATTTGCAGGCTTGTTTGTTTGATTCAAATTTAATAACTTGATCTGTGTACAGCTGGATTCTACATGTGACCAAACTGCTACAATCCTGACCAAGCAGCTTTTTAATGGACCTGGGCTCCAATTACATGGAAGGTAGAAAGCTAGGGAGCTACTAAGTATTACTTTCAGTCAAGGAATGATATGGCTGTAGTAATGTGGTATATGTTACTGGATGAATTGTGTGGTCCTAAAATGATACAGCTATAGTAATTGGTATGTATTCTTGGCTGAATTGTGTCACCTTAAAATTCATGTGTTGAAGCCTTAGCCTAACCTTGTAAACTGCTAGTGCTCCATAACCATATTTGGAAATAGGGTCTTAAAGACTGATCTAATTTAAAATCTGGCTGCTGGTGAGACTTCATCAAATCTGACTGGTGTCATTATAAAAAAACAAGTAAATTTGGACATGGACTCACTTCGGTTGTCTATCCACAGAAGACCAGTGAGACCCAGTGAGGGAACAGTGAAAAGGTACTGATTATACACCAAGCAGGGAGTCCTCAAGGGAGGCCAAGCTTGCCCATGCTTCGACCTTGAACTTCCAGCACCCAGAACTGGAAGGACATGAATTTCTGTTCTATCCACATAGGCAGAAACATTTAGCTATGGCAGCCAGAATGGACTAACACAGCCTTCTCAATGATGCATCTTCTAAGTTCTCTATGGTCTATCAAGATTTTTACTTTGGCTGTTTAAAAGGATGTTAATCCTATATGATCAATAGGCTCACAATTTGAAAAATTCTGCCTCTTGGACTGATAAGATGGCTCAGTAGCTCAAGGTGCTTGCTATAAATGCCTGAAAACCTGAGTTGATCCCCAGATTCTACATAAAGATAGGAGAGAATTGCCTTCACAAAGTTGTCCTCTGACTTGTACACACATGCCATGGTGGGTACTTCCTACCATAAACACACATACCCACATGGACAGTTTTTTTTTTAACTTGAGCATGTATGATTGGAAAATTGCATAATGAGATCAACAGTATCTGAAGAAAACAAGTTGTCTACAAAATGATATTCATATATGGATATGCATATATTCATTTAAAATTACCTATTGAGATTAATCTGAAGGTTTGCTGAATCATCTAGGAGCCTCTTTATTTTTCTTTTTCAAATTGAAGCATTCAAAACATTCAAGGATAAATCTCTTCTTAAAACACCTATAAGTTATTGTTAAATCTTTATAAACTCTGAGTGGGAGGTACTTTATAAGAAATTACTAGGCTAGCTTGGTTTGATGTATAGTATTACATTTAAACTGCATTTAAGTGGAGATGAGAAGAATCTCAAAGACTCCAGCTATAAACATTAATTTCTTCTGAAAGTGTTTAACATGCCTTGTGTACAACTTTTATGTTCATGTCTACATTATGTCATTTAATGAGATGGTGTTCGAGTTAAAGAATTTTTTAGTAATTCAGAAGATGGCATTTAGCCCTTTAGATATATTAGGATTTTGGAATGGAGGGAACTTTGAACTCTTTATCTATCTTTCACATATTCTGAAGGGTTATCAGAATAGTTCATTTAAAGGAAAAGGATAGCTTATCATATTATACTTGCTTCTTCAAATCTTCTTCTTGAATTCAGGAATATTAGTTATACTTTCTTTGTTATATAGATATTTATTTTTTGCACCTTCACCTATATATCAGTAGATTTTTTAAAGTGAACATTCATTGAGAATCTATTATTGAAAAACACTTCTCTACCATTCAGTATTTCAGAATGTCCAGTGATCTTAAATAACTTTCAGTCTAATTAAAAACTTAATATTTGCATAAGAAGCAAAGTTAGATACTAGTTCTTTGCAGTTCAGTTGTTGTCATAAACTTTGACGGTCTGTAATAAACCATTTAAAACCATGAGCCCAAAGTGCACGTGCACACACACACACGCTCACTCACTCACAAAGGACATGTCATATGTATGTTCATTCAATATCTCAAACTCAAGATGTTCTCAATAAAACTATTGTTTTCAGTAAAAATTAAAGTCACTAAAATATTTGAGTAGTATCTCAACACTATTTCCTTTTGAATAAGTTTATTTTAATGTTATAATTTACCTAAATTATTTGCCTAACATTTTAGCATTTAGTAGATTAATGATAATTTATCTTAGAAGGAAAACCTGTGTCTACTGGTGAATTGACTTGAGGCAACCCAACTGATCTCTTGTGTTAGTTTACTTATCATATTTAGAATACTAATGCTTCCACTGTAATAAGGATGGCTGAACCATTAAGTCCATTGTGTGTAAGCTCTATACCTATGATGATGATTTTTTGGACAGTTGGGTCCATGGTGTGTGAAATTTTTTGGTAAATAGTTAAATGTTTCATTTATTTATTTTGTCATTTTTTTCATCGTGTTTATGATTATCTCATAATGTATTTCATAGTACTTTCCTGAACCCCGGCCATTGTTAGAGTATGTCAAAAAAGCTAATAATGAAGTTTGGCCTTCATTCATTCATTTATCTAACATTTTTATTGAATACATACTCTGCCTTGTGAGAGAAAGAGGAACAGAATCTGCTATCCTTGGATGTAGATAAATCAATCCTACCCATCAAATCAAACTAAAATTTTCAATTATATACCAGATTAGAAATAATATATTCTCGGAGAGACTATAATTTTATTTATGAACTATTTCATCATGTTAAATATTTGCTTCAGGGCTATGGATACATCTAAGTTGTAGAGAGCTTGCCTAGCACACATAAGGTCTAGGGTTTAGTCTCTGTCACCACAAAATAAATAAATAAGTGAATAAGCAAAATACTAAATATTCATTTTATTAACTATCCTGAAATGTTACATTTTATTTAAAACTATGTTACTTCTCTATTACTATCTCCTTCACTCTCATCGGTTTTCACCTTCTGTTTGTTTTTAGCAGATACCATAATATGCTTTTGTTGATGATGATGATGAATCCATTTTTTTATAAGTAGATGAGTAGGCTTTTTATCAATTTTATTTTAAGAAGCTACTTCAATGGTATAGAATCAACTATCCTGTCAAATTTAGGAGAAGTGTTCATAAGAAATGCCTTATCAATAACGGCAAGATTTGAGAATGCTTAAAAATTATCCAAAGCCTAATTTGATTCCTCAAGACTTTCATCACACTTGTTAATTGAAAATATGCCCAAGAAAAATGGTTTGTAGAATACTTTTAGAGCAAATTAAAATCCGGTCTGGAAGTGGCTTTCAAAGTAGAGAGCATCGAAGACCAGAAGGCAAGTCTCATCTCTAACTTGGCATTTTCTTTAGTAGACAAAGAATACAATTTTTATCATGTTCATAAATTTCATTGTAGCTTCTAGCATCTCACAAATGTGAAGCATTTCAAGCTGAGTAGTGAACATGTTTAATATGTAGAATGGGACAAACTTGGGCCTGGACTTACAGCATCTGCCTAAGCATAAATTGTTCCATATTCTTTAAGCCAATGTCTGTGCTGAAAAATGGAGAAAAAAATGTATCAGGTATTCATATTTGCAAAGCCTGAATTTGAAGGAAACAAGTCATTTGAGATACTTTAAGGAATATTAGCATACTTAGAGCATTCAAGAATTAGTTCTTGGGCCTCAATGTCTTCCGTGATGACATTACTTTGTGTTTATATTCTAGGGAAAGATGATAGATATAGATAGATTATAGGTAGATAGATAGATAGATAGATATTTTTATATATTTTTTTATATATTATATTTTTTTTGATAGATAGATAGATAGATAGATAGATAGATAGATACATACATACATACATACATACAGGGATAGATGAATATCAAATATTTATACATTTTTCAATATCTCTGGTATTAAATATCACTACCTCATGCTCCAGTTTGAATATTTTACTATTAGCAGATAATTATACATAACATTTATTCCAGTATGTGAATTATATAAGGTAGATTATAATACACACTATTACATTTACTAATATATGATATTGCCTGCTATGTATTGCACTTTAAATTGCATATATTGTTACACATTTATCACAGTTTAAGATTGCTACTGTTATGCCGGGCGTGGTGGCACACACCTTTAATCCTAGCACTCGGGAGGCAGAAGCAGATGGATCTTTGTGAGTTCATGTCCAGCCTCGTTTACAGAGTGAGTTCCAGGACAGCTTAGGCTGCAGGGAGACCCTGTCTCAAAAAAATAGTTGATTATATAATATAAACTATATAATGTGGTGTAATAAGTGTTGTTAAATGGTATATATGTGTTTATGTCTAAGCAGATAGTCATGTATAATTATATGTGATAATAATAATTATTTACTAATACTAAAAACTGTCTAAATAGTAAAGCAGGGAATTATTCTCAGCCAAGTTTTGCTGCTAAAACCTATCAACAAACACATTTGAAATTTTGATCTAGGTCTTAATAATCTCTGCCAGCCTCAGGACCTAGAATGTTACCACATTTTTGACACCAAAGGAGATCCCATCTACCAGTGATGACCAAATTGGTCACCATGGCTAATTGTGCACCTTGCCTGTAACTCTCTTCCTCATATTTAGAGTGGGAGTCTGCTGATATCAGGTGCCGTGATCCAAATGGACCTGAAGATTGAGAGTATGAACTCTCAATAATGTCCCTAGGATAGTATGCAATAAAAAGTGAATCAAATTGTAAAGATCATACCTTTGATAGAAAGTGAAGAGAAATGTGAGCATTTCTACTGACGCTTTTCTCATCCACTTTGTAAAGGCCTAAGATGCTAAACAGACCAAATAAACTCTGAAAGTGAGATAATCAAGCCCTCCAGAGGGAGGAGTTACTTGTGATAAAGGTTTACACAATGGAATCTTATCCCAAGTAAAATTATAACCTTAGACAGGCAAATCTTGTTACAAGATTTGTTACAAAAGCCAGCACACTAACACATCACATGTTCTTCACAAATCCTTGCCCAGACCTTTTGAAATGCCCATCATTTCTATATGTATCACTCCCCTCCTGTAATGGTCTTTTACAGACTTGCTTGAATTTACAATGTGCTTATGTAATATGTAAGATGCTAATTAAGATTGTTAAGGAGGAACATGTCTACAAATCCCCAGTGCCTTCAAAATTGGAAGGGGACCTGTTAAGTAACATGTTAAAACATGATAAACGCTTTCTTTTGAATGATGATCTATTAATCATAGCCACCCAGAAGTCATCTTTATTTATTGGGAAGACTATTTGGATTCTGTCTAAAGCTTACAATAGGACCGAAGACACACTTTGGAGGGTGATATCAAGATGATGGCTATATTTGTGGTCTCATTTCTTAATCTTTGTAAATTAAATTTTTGCAACTTTTGAACAGCTAGAAATGGTATTTCCAATTTTTAAATATTTCTTCTCTAAGATACTAAAAGTAATTTATCTGAATAGAAGCCTAGGAAATTATGCATCCCTTAAATAGGTTTTTAGATTAAACTATGAGATAGACCCAGAAGTACATAAAGACAGTAAAATTCTATTTGCAATGTCAGTGTTTCAATATTTTATGAAATTAGCAAAGCTTTATTGTATTTTCTGCCTGAGTACTCAATTGAATAAAAGGAATAATAAATAAGAATTCAAAGGTAGAATATTGTGAAGGGAAAAGCAAATTAGAAACTGTAATGTAATAACACTCATATATATTTTATGAGCTTCTTGCATTCCATATTTGAAAGTTTGTCAAGATAGGCTTGGGCTTTAAAATATAGATTAACATTGAAACTTTTAATATTTTTCTCTGTTTACATACTTATTTCTTCACATACGCAGGTATAAAAATATTCTGCCAAAAGCAGAATGGGGATATTCTCTCCCATTTTAATAGCCGAATAATGTAGAGAATTGAAGACTGTTTCTTAAGCTAGAGAAACAATATTGCTTTCTCTAACTTTGGGACTTATTTTTATTGTTGAGGTAAACCTATCGTACATACTCTTCTGTTTACACCTATCAATTTAGAAGAATGAACCAAAATTATTTCTGACAGACTTGAGATTTTAGGAAAAACAATAAATGAAGAAAAGAAACATTTCCCTTACCTCTTTGCTAAAATTTCATAAATATAAAATCACAAGAACTTCACTTACAGCCCAGCAGCAAGCACTGTGAAATTATTTTGGAGTTGGAAAGAAGTACCCCATGATGCCCAGCTGTCCAGAGATGGAACCTATAACCTCGCTCAGCTCTAGCTGCATGTTCAGGACAGGGGGATGATTAAGCTTTAATGGTTTGTAGAATTTCTTCAGGAAAGGATATGTGGTTTCCTGACCTTGGCTGAGATCCACAGCCTAGAAGAGGAAAGACACATCTGGCCAGGTCTGTGAAGAGAGTGATGCATCAGGGTGTAGACTGCCAAGTCGAGGGCTCCGGCTTTCATGGATGCTCTGCTACCCAGCACTGCCAGTCCCCTTCAGTTGCCTCAGGGTAATCCTCCCTCAGTAGCTTCCCAGAGGTATATATAATGGGAATTTAACTCATAAAATTTTACTGTCTTCTGTCTTGACATTTTCAGTCATTTTGGATTACCTAAATGAGAGCCCTTGTTGAAAAATTTTCCTTGTGACATGGCCCTTCTGTCACCTAGCATTCACTCTCAGCATTTCCCCGTGAGGAAATGTGTGCTAGCGGAATATTACTGCAAGCAAAATTAGAATCCTAGACCAGCAAATCCGAAAGCTGAAACCAGCAGACTGTCAAGTCAGATGGTGGCTCAGGAAGCTACGCATAAATGCCTCTTGCTATGCCCATCATTTTCCAGCCTCACTCTTTAGTTGACTGGATTGCATTTATAAAAATTTTATGCAAAATCTAAAGGCATTAATCAAAGTTGAGAGACATGCCATCCTCACCACCACCACCACCAGCACCATCATTATCATCATCATCATCATCATCATCATCATCATCATCAATACTTGTTTAATACATATGCTACTTTAATCTTACTTTATTTAATCATCACACCTTTAATCCCAGCACTCAGGAGACAGAGGCAGGTGGATTTCTGTGAGACTGAAGACAGCCTGGTCTACATAGTGAAGTTTAGATGATCTGGGACTTCAGGGAGATCCTGTCTCAAAAAGACAGAAAACATGATCACATAATTCCAATGATACAGGAACATTTACATATTTTAATGAAGAAGCAAATATTTGATGAAAAGAAATAACTTGCCCAGAGACACACAATCAAGAGCCAGCTAGAATTTAAATCCAGGTCTGCCTGACTTAAAAATTGTGTTTTTACCAATACTCCTGGTTATAAGACATTGATCAGGTATGTTGATTTTGGTACATTCACAGACACAAGATTTTCCTGTTCGGACTGGCTGTCCTCATGTCAAAAATGTCTCAGATGCTAAATCATCTTTTTGGTTTGACCATGCTGAGTTCCATTCAGTTGGCTTTTATTAAACACTTACATGATGCTGTTTTAGACACAGGACATCAGAAATTTATATGATGCATTATTTCTTCTAGACAAGCAAGTACAATAATGATTTTATATATAGCTTTTACATTTTGGTCGGATGTTTGCTGTGTCTCGGGAATTAAATGCTTATATACAAATAACAAGATAAGTATTATCTTTTTTTTAATTTTATTTATTTCTGTATGTGCATCAATGTACTGTCTGCATGCAGGTCTGTGCACCCATGTCGTGCAATGCCGCGGAGGTCAGAAGAGGGTCTTGGATTCCCCTGGAACTGGAGTTCTCCTGGAATTGGAGTTTCAGACGGTTCTCGGCCGCCATGTGGGTGCTGGGGATCGAACCCGGGTCCTCTGCAAGAGCGGTCGGCGCTCTTAACTGCTAGGCCATCTCTCCAGCCCGATAAGTATTATCTTACAATCTAGATAATATAGGTATTATCTAACATCTAATTATAATAAGATAAGATAAGTATTATCTTACAATCTAGAAGGATTATAAAATTATTTCCTTCAACCAGTGGACCAGTTAGAATAAGATAAATGATCAGAGATGTCTAATGTTCCTAAATTGCTTCCAATGAAACCGTGCCTTGCAGGCAGCAACTGTCAGCATAATTATTAATGATGTAATTAAGGATTTGACCTCTTAAGTAACACAGACATCTAATAAAATAATATTTATTTTTTAAAATAAGAACATATTCCTTTCTGGTCTCAATATACAAGAAAAAGGAGAACACAGATTTATGTCTGTGTTCATCTTTTGTTCCTTTGAGCATATCGTTTGAATTAAATGTCACTATTTTGAAGTGCTGAATAAAATTTGACAGTGACATAAAAAAGATGTCTGAAGTTTTGAAACATTTGATTCAGTTTACTCTTTTTATTCCCATCTCCTAGTGATATATATATATATATATATATATATATATATATATTTGGTATTTTTGAGACAGTGTCTCCCTTTTAGTCCCAGCTGGCCTGGAGCTCGCTCTGTAGACCAGACTGGCCTTGAACTCACAGAGATCTGCTTGCCTCTGCCTCCCAAGTGCTGGGACTAAAGATGTGCGCCACCATGCCCATGTCTTGGATTTTTCTCTGAATTATTTAAACTTGATTAGGGAAATACCAGTACCAAATTGAGTCATTACAATGATTAGTAGATCAGTTTAGGGAAGACAGATAAATGAGTAAATTACAAATTATAATTCTTTCTGTATAAAATGGCACGATGATGAGCCTTAAGGTAACACTAGAGGCACATACCACTCAAAAGTGTATAGTAGAAGTCTGCTTGCTATCTGTGCCATTGGTTTGAGGTGAAAAGATGATTACTTCCTGTGTGTGCAGACTTCTAGTTGACACTCTCTTATTATTTTCAGTGTTTATTCTTTTGCCATTCCATTTTTCTAATTATTTTCTGCTTAGTACATTTGATGTTGTTATTTTTCACATTTGTCTCATTTCACTAATGACTGATCTAAGCTTTTAAAAGCTTAATTTTCTAATCTTTTAAAAGCTTAATTTTCTGTTCACTGTTTCAATCTCAAATTCTAATGTGTAATGGAACAAGCTGAACATCAGTTTATGCACTCTCTAGCCTATGATATTGTGACCCCATATCTGAAGGAAGTTTGTAAAACAAACTGGAAAAAAAAGCAGCATGCCGTCATTATTTTAGGGTCTTAATTTGTTCCCAAAATTTTGATGAGAAAATTATTGCTCTGGTTCGCTTTAACTGTCAACTTGACAAACCTTGAGTCACCTAAGTGAGTCAAATTTAACTGCCTACATCAGATAGGCCTGTTAGCCTGTGGGATTGTCTGGATGTAGGAAGGCCCACTTACTACATCAGGGGTGGTCCTGCCTTGTAGAAGCAGATGCAGCCCTGAGCAGTGTTCCTCCTTGGCTTCCGCTGTCAGTGAGGTAATGCAATGTGGAATAGCAAATAGGTCCGCTTTTAAGCTCCTTCAATAAACCCTTTTCTCTAAGTTACTTTTAGTCAAAATATTTTAACAGCACAGAAATTAAGCTAGAACAGCCATATAGCAGGATTCTGTGTTTACTTACCACAATGAACCAGTGGTAAAGTTAAGTAGTTTCTTTTTTATTTTAATTCTTCAATATAGTAGAAAACTAGACATTAGAACCCTCTCCTGTTTTACAAAATTTAGTAGGAGCAGTTTAACAGCCAGGAAACAAGATATGGGAAATGGGTCAGTAGTGCTTTTTAAAGAGGAACGTGAGACACTGTTACCCTCCAAGAATTCTAAAGTGGAGATTTGCTTGCTTTCATGTTGTTTGTGTGAATTCTTAGATGCTGATGAGCTGTACTTATGCTCCATACAACCTGTAATTCATGGGATCCAAAGGTAAGAACTGCAAATGCAGTAGAAGACATGCAGCAAGTATGTGACCCAGCACCCCACCTCCCAAATTGTATGTAGCTGGAAACTCAGGAAAAAGGCAACCCGATTTGCTTTTCTGTACTTTATTCAAAGTCATGCTTTCTAGAAGCCTAGAAATTTAAATTTGTAGGAATGAAAATATTCTGTTACTTTGAATATAACACAATTATATGCAAATGATTATAGTAATTATTATGTTGCAATGGGCTTCCTTCTGGGCAGTCTTATTAATAATGTCAACTTATTTACTGAATTCTTTTTTATTTTTATTTTATGTGTATGAGTGCTATGTCTGCATGTATGTAAGTGCACTGGTGTCCTGCAGTGCCTGAGGAGGTCATAAGAAGGTGTTAGATTCCCTTGAACTGGAGTTCAACTGGATGGGTGCTAGGACCTGGGTCCTCTTCATAGCAGTCAGTGCTCTTAGCCTATGAGCCATCTCTCCATCTCAACTTATTGAATTCTTTTTTTTTTTTCCCATGGGGGACAGAAGTTTACTGGAGAATAGAGTTCTTTTTTTTTTTTAACATTTTTTTTATTGATGCTTTGTGCATTTCATACATCATTTTCCAATTCAAGTTCAGGCCCATATTTCCCTTTCCTTCCCCGCCACCCCCCACCCCAACCGAGATCATGCATTCTCCATAACTGTCCTGCATTTTCTCTCAGTGTTTTTTTTTTCATTTTTTAGCTATAAGTGATAATCCATGAGTACAGCAGCAATCCTTCATGTAAAACCAATTTGCAGGCTGTTGTGCCGAAAACCCCCACAGCCCCACTCTCCAGCGGGGGGTGAGGTATGGTATGTTCAATCAGGTTGATCAAATGAGGGTCCAGACTACATTGCTGAGTTTTCACCATTCACCCCTACAATACGAGCGCCTTGCTTCGCTACCACGCTCCCGCTTCTCCGCAGATATATTCCCTGGAGCGTTATGAAAAGGGGCACAGGTTGATGATGAGAAGCAGATTCAGTTCCACTCATCCACTATGGAAGCTGTATGTCTTTGGACTCTGGTCAATTCTGGCTGTTTCCTTTCATGGGCTGACAGTTTGTCCAGGAATAACCTTTCGATCCTACTAATGAAGCACAAGCAATTAGATATATAGGTATTTAAACAGCGTTAATAGTTATGGTAGGTTACTTTGGTATAGACACATATGTTTAGATGATATGTTGATCCATGAATTACATTTTTTCCTGTTAAGTATGACAGGGTCTTACTGTGGCTTATGAGATCTCCTAACCTGTAGAGGATGTAAGCTTGTGACATCAGCCATGGGTTATTCCTCCAAGGAGAGAGCCAATAGCCAATTAGATTTGGGATATACAGGCATATGGCTGTGGAGATAGTGCAGCCGTTAAAGGCTGAGGCTAAGAACCACAAAAAACTTATTGAATTCTTATAGTAACCAATGAGTGAATTCTGATACTAACCAATGAGTGTGAGTGTTACACAATTGGTACTCTTGTCCTGAAGTCTCTCTGTGAAATAGTGTCCTCACGGACAGTGAGGCACTAAGAACTTAAATGCTATTAGCTAATAAACGCAGAGGAGGGATTTTAAATCAAGAAATCTGACTCCAAAGTCCACATTGTGAAACTGCCAGTTAATTTGGGAGACAGAAACTAACAAGCTAAGGGAAAGTGGAGTGAGCACAGTGCTTGAAAACAGTAGAAATAGACCAACATCTTTCTTTTTACTTCCTGCTCATTCCTTTGGCCAGAATTTATGGAGATCTGCGATGTAACTGACACTGTGCTGGTGTGGTGTAAGCAGACAAGTCAGGGCAGTACACTCTGTTAGATGGACACTACAGGAATGCTGCTGTAAACAGGAGGCAATTTCCATGGCATCTCCACTGCTGTCAGGATTTTATGATACTGGACCCTCAGCCTTTGCATCAGTAAGCTTTGGAAATGGAAAGATTGTACTTTAATACCCGTGTGTTAGTTACACATTCAAAAATCCTGACTGTAGAATCCTTTCCACCCAAATTTAAGAAGTTCTTTAAGTTTCCATTCTTCATTGCAGCTTGCCTGAGGAATCCAAGTTCAGATCCTCAGAACCCACACAAATCCAGATGTGGTGGCACAAACCTATGGTCCCAGTGCTGGGGAGGTGGAGACAAAAGGATCCCTGGAGCTCGCCAGCCACACTGTCTTGCCAGATCCATGATCTCCAGCTCTAGTCAGGGACGCTGACTCAAAAAATATAATGTTTACAAGTGATCAAGACAGACATCCAGTATTGATGTTTAACCTCACACTAATGTGTGCACACATGTGCATGCATGAACACATACATATACACTGCACAAGCTCTCTCTACATGTATTTCTACTTATCCCCATACCTTCCTGACAGTTTATTTATTTTTCTAAAACAGGCTTATGCATCCCCAGAGCTTAACCCAAAAAGAAAAAAAAGTGATGAACTAGATTTCAGCAAAGGTTAAACTTACTTGACAGAAGACATAGTTAGGGAAAGAAAAAGAAAAATCATACGCAGTGGAGCTGGAGAGATGGCGCCATGGTTAAGAGCACTTACTGCTCTTCTGAAGGACCTGGGTTCAGTTCCCAGCACCCACACGGCAGCTAACACCTGTCCTTAACTCCAGTGCCCTGGAATCTGATGCCCTCTTCTGGCCTCCACAGATACCAGGTAAAAGCAGTGCATTTATATATGTGCAGGCAAAACACTCATGTATAAAACAAAAATAAATACAATTTTAAAGGACATTAACTTTGAAAATACATTTGCAAATATTATATAACAAAGAATTTCTATCTACAATGTGTAGAGAACTTTGAGAACTCTGCAATAAAATACAAGAACCGTAATTTTAAAATATGCCAGATTTGCAAAGATCCTTTACCTAAGACGATAGTCTGATGGAAATTAGCTTATAAAAATGTTTAAGACTATAAACCATCAGAAAAATGTAAGTTACAGTTGCAGTATAGTATACTATCACTGTACACCTATAAGAACACAACAGATAAAGAAGAAAAAAGTAGCAGGTTCTATACCAAAGTGCTGCTACAGGCAGGGAATGACTAGAAGGCCTGCAGTTTCCTCATGGCAAGGCAGAAGGGCAGAAGGCTGTGAAGCAGTCTGTCAATTCCTTATAAATCAACCTATGACTCAGCATTCCCCCTTAATTGTTTACCCAAAGGAAATGAAAACATATTCACTCAAAAACCTGTTTAGCTGCTTTATTCATAACCACAAAAACCTGGACACGGCCCAGATGTCATTCCTCAGGGAAGAGGATAAACAAAATATGCTACATCCACATAAAGCAGCACCACTCGGCAGCTAAGGGAATAAATTATTGATAAGAGGCAGCAGTGTGGATGAACCCCACATGCACTTTGCTAAGTGAAAGAAGTGAGACCCACAGGGATGCGGGCTGCATAATTTTATTTCCATGACTTTCTTGGGGGGAAAGGCAAAAGTAAAGGGACAGAAAACAGATCAATTATTGCCAAGGGTTGGGACTGAAATTATGATCTTTTCGTTTGTGGTGATAGAATTGCTCTACTACTTGCCTGGAAGGTCCACACCAGGCTGTGCATTTGCTGAAACACACAGAGCTGTACAATACAAAGAGTGAATTTCTGCATGGAAATGTAAAAAAAAAGTTATGGGGAAGAATAAATATTAGAGGTAAAAGCAAAATTACATCTCTTGTCTTGAAGAATTTGTAAAGTTCATACCTCTTGACTTTATTTTCCATTCAAGATATGTATTCAGAGGAAAGTTATCAATGGTATGGTCAGGAATGTTCTTTGTATTGTTATTGTTAATTAGAGAAATTGAAAACCTCTCAATTGTGCAAGCACTGAGGTAGTTAAATAAATTGTAATGCATTTTCCATATACAGACGTTTAATTATGTTCCTGAAGGTTAATTACAGAGAGAAATGATAATTCATTACTGACATGTTTACTCTAAACTGTTTATCAGTTTACTCCACTGCCTTGTCCAATCCGGCTTAAAAATATTGATTTTTTTTTTGGCCTCAAATATCATAAGAAAAACTTGCAGGGAACTTGAAGTGCTTTCTAAAGGTATACCTCTTATTCAAACTGGTCTAAATCTTTTTCCACACAACTTGCTAACCAGCTAGATTGAAAGACAAAATGAGTGATAATGCTACTGATTTCAAAATAATTGCAATTCCCCTGGTATTTTCCCACCTAGGGCATGATTTGGAACATTTCTCTATTAGAATGCCCTTTATTCTCATTTTCACCCATAATAAAAAGCCACATTCCATACAAATCCTACTTTGCAAATTTACAAGTATTATTTAGCATGAGCTTCTTTGATCTGTCACAGCCCTGGTAGTATAACCCAAGATGGCAGTATTCTCCTTTCCTCACACTGACTGTTCATATCTGGAGCCTAAAGAGCCATAACAATTTTCAAGGTCATGTTTTACTATGTGTCAAAGACTACTAGATGTCAGGTCCCCTCATTTAAATACTTAGCAGAGCATGGTAGTTCATGCCTATAATCCCAGCATTTCGGAATTGGAGGCAGGAATTTCAGTAGGCTAAGATCATCTTCAGCCACATGATGAGTTTGAGGCCAGCCTGTGCTACAGAAGACCCTGTCTCAGAAAAATAAGGAAAAAAAAGTAAAAGTAAAACTCTGAATTTCCTATTGCACTGTTTACCATTTCAGATTTCCATTTTTAGGAAACATTTTCCATGATATGGAGGACATGCATTTGGGTTTTTTACTATTCTTTTTCATTTTTCTTAAATTTTGCAGTTTCTCTACAAAACTCTGATGAGAAACTTGGCTTTCACATCAAGCAGGTGGCATGAGATCCTGTTGGAGATGTATCTTTGCTTCACTGTGCTTTCTGCACAATTTCCCTTCCCTTGTTAAGCCATCCTCTCTGTCTTGAAAAGTTGAGGTGGCTTTTGTTTTGCTTTTTTTTAAACAAGACCACAACACGTAACTCAGGCTATCCCAGAACTCCTTATATATCCCATGTTGGCCTTGAATTCAAGACCTCTCGCCTTTGCCTCCTGAGTGGTAGGTTACACACATGTGCCTCTACATCAGGCTCAAGTTATGATTATTTTTTTGCTTTGACTATAAATGGGCTTTTAGTCAATGCCAAAAAATTAAACTTTTAATCTAAGACACAGTAATTTTAAAAAAAAAAGGCTTTCATATATGGAAGAACTGGATGTATGGGAGGTCCTTTGAATATTAAGAACTAAGGCCACAAATCTCAATACTGGTAGAAGCCAAGGACCTACATTGTCTAGTTTCCAGGAGGAGCCTTAGGAAGATGTAGAGAGGACAGGAAATGCTTTCCTCTTACTCAGTAGGTGGAATGCATGGTGGGGAGATGTGACTATGGGGACCTATGATGGGCGAAAGGTAGACAGGCAGAGAAAGTGACCTAGTGCCTAGGGAGTCTGTGGAGTGAGCCCCAAACCCCTGCATAGCCAAGTGGGATGCAAAATACTGACTGGTAGGAGAGCAGGAACTGGTTTCCAGTCAGGTGTAAGTGAGTCTGGCATATCCATACCAGAAAATCTGAAACTGTAGGAGGAACCCAACATAGCGTCTGCTGGCACAGCTCTAAGACTAGGTGAAGGCAGTCTCATTTGGTGGAACAGCAAAATTCCAGAGGAAGTCCTGCATTGACACACACATATTTCTCTGAGATTTGGAGAGCAAAGGAACAAAGGAAAGCAGGATTTTTTTTTTTTTAATGGTGCTACATTAACTCCAAAAAGATAGTTTCGCTGCAAGGTGCTAAGTTAATTTGACAAGATACCTTCTCACCCTGCACTGACTTGACTGAATGGGGGCTGTGAGCTTATTGATACCAATTTTTTTTAATTTTATTTATTTTTGTATGTGTATGAGTGTACTGTCTGCATGTAGATCTGTGCACCTGTGTCGTGCAATGCTGCGGAGGTCACAAGAGGGTGTCGGACTCCCCTGGAACTGGAGTTCTCCTGGAATTGGAGTTTCAGACGGTTCTCAGCAGCCATGTGGGTGCTGGGGATCGAACCCGGGTCCTCTGTAAGAGAGGTCGGTGCTCTCAACCGCTAGGCCATCTCTCCAGCCCCTATTGATACCAATTTTAATTTAAAACAGAAAGTTTGGGTTTTTACAGTTAAATCTTAGTATATAATTTTCAAATTACAGATACATATACACATTTTACACATATACAAAAGAGTGGTTATCCCCGCCCCGAATACATTACTAGACAAAAGGGAATGAGAAATTTCAGCACTGAAGCTGTTACGTTTCATGTGACTCACTTTGCAATTCTAGTTTGCTCCTCCATTCTAGATTCTGTTCCCAGGCTTTGTCAGCTCCTCATACCTTGAATCACACTTAATACAGTATTCATGTGATAGTGCTTACGGTGTACTGCCTTCCTCTAGACTTACTAGGAAGGAGGAGGAGGAGGAGGAGGAAGAGGAGGAGGAGGAGGAAGAAGAGGAGGAGGAGGAGGAGGAGGAGGAGGAGGAGGAGGAGGACAGACAGTGTCCTGAGAGAAAACAGATTACATGAATACCAATCAGGAGAGCATGGAAGACAGAGCGTCATGACTAAGGCCTGAGCTCCAGGGCCTTGGCTTCCCAGGCTCACATCTGAGCCCCCCATCCTGCTTCCATTTGTTCTTGCACAAGTTACTTAACTTATCCAAATATCAGGGTCTTCATCTGCAAAGTGGACACAGTGGCAGCCACTATATCCTGGAACTGTTATGAATTTGAATGATTTATTTTTGATTATGTGTATATGTATACCTGAGTGCAGTTCCAAGGGAGACCAGAAGAGGGTGATAGATACCCTAGAGCTGGAGTTGTAGTTGTGCACCACCTGAAATGAGTGCTGGGAACTATACTCGACTCCTCTGCAAGAGCAATATATGTTCTTAAATGCTGAACCATCTCTCCAGCCCCCCCCCCGTAGTGAATTTTAAATGCATGGATTATGTAATTCACTGGGAGCTGACCTCTACTAAGAGTTAAGCATGTGTTTCTCTTATTAATGCCTTGAGGGGCAGCTGAGTTCATACATGTAGACTATTACTCTGCAGTGCTGGATGTTTGCTCCAAGATCAACGTGTTGGCTGTGTGGTGATGCTGTGTGGTGATGCTATCCTAAACTGTAGGACCTGGGAGCTGTTGGGCTGCAAAGGCTTCTGAAAGCAGCCATTTAGTGTTTCAGAGATGGAATTCCAGCTAACTCCTGGCCATTATAAACACGTTGGCTGAAAGTATCATTCTTTGTTCGTCTATTACTAGTTCTAACCTATAATACCATCTTGTAAGCATTTCTATTGACGTTTCTATCAGATCTATTTTAGTATTTGTTTTTACTCTGTGTATGTGTTTGTCTCTTCTTATCGTGACCAATTACGATTCCATGGCTTTTACATGATCCTTCTTAAGTCTTTATCTCATTTCCCCATGGTTCTTGTGTTATTTCCTCATTTTGCCTTGTCTCTTTTGCTGACTGTCCCTGTTTTCCTTTTGGGCTCTGTTTCACCAGTCACCTCTCCATTTTGTATTCTTCTTCAGAGACTTCTCTATTTTTGGAGACATTGTCCACTTCATCCCATGATACTTTGACAAGCAATCAAGGTACTTCCTCTGTTGGACTAATTTTCTGCTGTGCCCCTTTATCCAGTGAACTGACAATGAGTTGTCCCTTTTCCATGGCTTGTGATTATCTAAAACGATGTAAAGAAAAAAAATAAAGAAACACCCATCCAAGACATGCATGAGAAGGCAACATGGCAGAATGGATAAAAATCTTACAGATCTCTTACAGGCTTAGCTGAGACAAAAGATGCATAATTTTAAAAATCAAATTTTTATGTCTCCCTGTGCCTCAGGTAACAATAGTACAAACACATGATGTTAACGGGGATATTAGTAAAACACTATTGATGATACGAATGGCTAGTCCAGCCTCCTAGAAGCAAGCCTAAAGATTAGATGCTATTATTATCTCAGTGCAGCTGTTGGTACTGTTATTATTACCATCAGCATAATGACCATCAAACTTATTTATTTCTCTTACTGTACATGTAAAGTAGCTACACATAAAAGCTTTAAATTCTGAAGTTAGCAAGCAGGATTAGTGATCACAATACTGGCAATATTAGGCTGTTGCAAATAAGATCTACCCTGAACTTTAGCTCCATACTTTATTGCACTGAAATTTAAACATTTCCTTATCTGGTTAAGTCACAGTCCAGAAGTAGCCAGAGACCACTTGCTTTTCAGGAGACTGCATTTAGATTTAAGATCTGTAATTAAACACATAGGAATTCCACTAAATTTATTCTGTATGGTCCGTTGATATCTTGCTCCGTTGTCCACTTGCATTTAATCAACATTTATTGGCATTCATTTCTGAGATTTAAATAGAACATAAAATGTTATGATATGTAGAGTGTTTTTGATAATGGCTTCATTATGGTCCATAGATGGCATGGTAGTATAAAAGAAGAAATAAAAAATAAAGTGGCTAGTATCATTTTTGGAAAAGTAAGGTAGTTTCCAGTTTGTATAACCAAGTGCCTCTGCTTCAAGTCATACTTCATATTTGCATTTATATTTTATTTTGTCCACAACTTTGTTTTTCTTTTAAAAATTGCTTTGGAGCATTTATAGTCTAGTTTGAAGAATATAAGAATTGTTGACTGCATTGTGTGTTCATTGTTATAGAAAACGGACAGTACTTCATCTTGTTAAGTTCCAGTTACTTAGAGGTTACTGAATGACACAGAGTTTATACAGAGGATCTATATACTTTTAATATATTGGTCTGATAGAAAAAGTACAATGTATTGTAATTATATGTGTTCAATTTAAACTAGTTTCTTGATCAGTGGCCACAGAGAGCCTGCCATAAATCATTCTCAGTTTATCTTTAAGCAGTATATATGTTGGACATGGAAAATAAGCATTCTTAAATAATGCTGAAGCCAGGTATGGTTATGTACATGTGTAATCCTAACTACTTGGGAGACAGAGGAAAAAAAAATACCAAATTAGAATCCAACTTGGATAACTTAGCAATAATTTATATCAAAAATAATATTTTTAAGATGAGTCAATGATGTAGCTCAGTGGTAGAGTATTGAAAAATAGACTAACAGCACCATCTATATTTTAGTATATTAATGTATTAGGAGTCTTTCTTTGGTCTAAGTGCTTTTGACTTTAGCTAAGAGAGGAGATTAGAATAGCAGTTGCTCTGTAATCAAGATCTCATCCTCTGGCTAGCTGTGGGACTGTCCCCAGAATCAAAGGTAAACAAAACCAGAACACAGTTCTAGAACATGACTCTAGAATTCTATTTATAGTTATAAACCTAAAAGAATTGAGAAAAGTATGAAGTGTGTGGACATGCGTATTCACAGCAGTACTAATCACAGCAGATCAAATATGGAAACAGCCCAAATATCCATCAAGAGGCAAACAGATTAAGACATTCTGGTACATACATAACAGGATGTTAGTCATAATGTGCAATGAAATAACAGAATATACTACAACGTGGATGAGCTTCCTTGATATTATATTAATAAGAGAAACCAGACACAAAAAAGATAGACTGAATGTGTATGGAATGTGTTCACTTCATAAGTGCATAAAGACTGAATGTAAATCAATGATTTTCAAGACTTAACTTCGAGGGAAGGCATAACAAGGAAATCAATGGATGCAGGGCTTAACTTTGGAGGGGTAAAAATATTTTGTAGGTAATAGAAGTGATGGTTATATATGATTGTGAGTGTTCTATAGAACGCTAAAATGTTTACTTTAAAATACTTAATTTCGGGGGCTGGAGAGATAACCTAGTGGTTAAGAGCACCGACTGCTCTTGCAGAGGACCCGGGTTCGATCCCCAGCACCCACATAGTGGCTGAGAACCATCTGTAACTCCAATTCCAGGAGAACTCCTGTTCCAGGGGAATCCGACACCCTCTTCTGATTTCTGCGGCATTGCATGACACGGGTGCACAAACCTACATGCAGACAGTACATTCATACACATACAAAAATAAATAAATAAAAATAAAAACTTAATTAATGTAGTGTGAATTTCACCAAATTGGATTTTTTTAAATACTAAGTGATGAGGTCATAGAAGTCTCATGCTCCAACTAGATTAAGTAAGTCTACTCAGGAGTGACAAAACAATCTTAACATTGATTTTAGAGAATCTGGAGAAGGCTAGGACAAATTTCATATTTTTCTTGAAAGATGAATTCAAATTCGTTCCAAAATCCTTCTGCTTCATCATGACATTACCTTATCTGGACTTGTGAACAAGCAGGTAGTGGCTCAGCCTCTCCCTCCATGTTACTCTTATTTTCACTCATGCCTAAAGTCAGTTGGTTGGTTTCATTGATCCATCTAAGAGAAAGAAAACGACGCAGCCTAGATATTTCTCCTGCTGTGGGTTTCTGAATGTGATGGAAACATAATTACGCCAACCTAGATGAGGGACATGGATGAGGGTTTCAGACATAAGTGTTTTAACTGGGTTTTTGGAAGGTTTAGATTAGTCTACTGTATCAACAATATGGATGGCTAGATTATTCTAAGTATTCTCTATCATTCGTATGAACCTATCTGTGAAGTGGTTGGTAGTTATTCGTACCCATTATGAATGATAAAGCTAGTGTGCTCCATGGTTACAACACGAAACGAAAGATTTCTCAGATGGAAAGCCCCTTCGGCCTCTCTCTCTCTGTCTCTCTCTCTCTCTCTCTCTCTCTCTCTCTCTCTCTCTCTCTCTATACCATGGCAATAAGAACTTTAAAGGTTTCTCCTTTTTGAGAGATTGCCTTGTGTTAGATTCCTTTTCATGTGTGTTAAGTAATCCCTCATCCTTGACCCTCCCCCGAAAAGTGAATAATCTCAATTCTTATTACAATGCAATTACAGAGAGTAATGGAACTTAAGTGGTCTCTTTAAGAGGGTAAATCCTGGTGGCTGAGATCCTCTGCAACATTTACCTGTGACTAGCTAGGACACATTGCTGCTAGAGTTCTCTGTGCAGCTTTTCTTTAGCAAGGTTTCTTATACAATAGGATAAATGAGAATTGCAGAGTCTGCTTATGATTATTGGTTTGGCTTCCCTAAGGCAGCTCTGATTCATTTGCTGACATAGTCTATACAGACAAGCTCTCAGAATATTGGTGGTAGGCATATTGATATTTAACTGCACTGGTATAGGCATATCACTTCATGAGAAAGTTGTGGTTTTAGAAAGTATTTTAGAACCTAAAATAAATGTTGAGAGCCTGAGTGTGTCCAATCTGGGTCACAAGAAAGTAGAAGGACTGGGAATTTAAGAAAGGAAGGTGAAGCAAAACTTGTTCCCAGGATGTAATGTCACATAACTTCCAACATGGACATTCCTCTCTTTGTATGGATGATCATCATTGTCTATAAAGATACCTTTATTTTCTTACCCCTCTCCTTTTATGAATACTTTCTTTCCCTGAGGTACCCTCGTCTAAGGGTCAGTGACCTATCTCAGCCTTCCTCCGCCTTCTGGAAAAGCACATCATGACACTGACTTACCCCTACAGATGATCATGGCAATGTTTCCTCCGGTGTCACGCATTCACAACTTACCATTTACTTGTGGACTTGGTTTAATGTAATATGTGTGCAGCTCCACTGTTTTATTAATACAAGTTCTAGGGAGGTACAGAATCTGGATCTCAGTATTTTTATCCTGGTATATTCACTACACAATTTACAATTTTTGAAGACAAGATTTTCTTAATGCAAAACTTATAAATATGTCATTTCTTTTAGCAAGATGTTGCTGAAAACAAAATCAAATGAAATAATAAAATAAAACAAAAGATGGCCGGTGATGAACTAAGGTGAACAACCACTGCATCCCATTTGATTCCTGGGAAACGTCTGCTGTCTGCTCACACTTTCAGAGATGCGTTTTCCATGTTTAACTTTGTCTTTATCAATGCACTGCCCCCGACACACTTTTTCGTTTTTAAACAAAACTCTTATGATTATCTCTTATCCTGGAAATGTTCTTTGCAAGCCATTGCTTCAGAATGTTTTGTGTTAAAATTATGCTAATCATATTCACAAGTGTGGGAATTAAATTTTGATTAGCTGTAGGTTGGGTATTTTTTTCTGCCCTGCTGGCTTCCGCATATGGGGATGGGAAGCCCCTGGCTGACTTCCTGTGTGTGTGGAGGGGGCGAGTACACAGTGTGGACTTAACCTGAAAATAGATTGAGACAGAGAGGAGAATGATTGGAACTGATCTTTCAGCTTGATTATCTGTTAGAATCTCTATTACTTCTCATAATATGCTTGAAAAATTTTATTTGTACCTCAAGGGCAATGAGCCTGGCCTCATTTACAAATATGAATGCAGATATTCACCATGCACTGTCTTCTCCTTCAGGCAGGCTTGCCAACTGTCAGCTTGTTTTATTTACTTCCTCAGAAAAAGAATACCCATCTCCTTGGAATTAGACAAAGCATGGATAATGGGGAAAATGGAAGTCTGGGAATTAGAGGGTTCAAATGTGATTCCCAACTTTGCCTTGGGTAAGCAGGAGCCAGTTTTCCTATCTGACTCCCAGAATCCTTATCTGTGAGCTAACCCCCCCCCCACCGTGAGCTTCTTCTAAGGATGTATTAGCATATGCTAAACCTGTGTAAAATATGCAAAACATACAGCCAGCAACAAGGAAGTACTTGATAAATACCCCCTTGGCAGTTATTTTCTGTGTCCTACTGATCATGACAGCAGAATTCCAAGCTGTAAAGTCACTCAGACAAAACTGCCTATCTCCTAGAGCTGCCATTCCACATTTGATGTTATTTCACATAATAAATGGTGTCTCTATTCTTTGTGTCCTCTGTTTTTATGAGGAGACTGAATGGAAGAGGGGAGTAATAAGAATTGAATGATTACCTCTAAGGAATTTGTCATCATGATGAATAAATAACCTGAAAGGTTTTCTTTTTTTTCCTAGAAACCACTGTTATCTTTTGAGATTTGGAAAATAACTTAGAAATAATCCCATTAGTTTTAACATCTGTTCATTGTTAAATGCCATCCCACCTTATTTTAAAGCTTCTAAAAAGTTTTGTAGCAGGATATGATATCAAAGGATTATGAACATTATTGATAGAAAGACAAAGGCACTGTGCCAGTAACAAACTTGGTAATCTTTGATGGTTGGCGTGTTTTGTGTCGTGTTTTTTTAGTACAGTTATTATGTGGCTTAGAAATTAATTAGATTATTCAAGAGGATTATCAGATGTAGTAGGGAGAGCCTCAGACTGGCTTTCAACTTTTGTTGACACATTATGTAATTTCAGCCACAGGCTCGGTCCATTTTAGTTTCCAAGATCAAATGATAGTCTTGCTAGATATTATGTCTTTAAAAGTAAAAGCACTCAAGAGAAAATTAGGATGATGAAATTCTCCTTTATAGGGTAGATTGTGATGGTCAGCATAAATTGTGGCGTTCCACCACTCTGACCTTCACTGTGAAGACAACTGAACACTTGTTCCATATGGCTGTCATTAACATGCCAATCACAGTTAGCTCCAGCCGTCCATAGCTAAATTGTTTCCGGAAGAAACCCACTTTGTCCCTATGAAGGATGACAAATGAGGATTGTGCCATGTCATCTACCTTTCTAAATACCACATTACCTCCAGGCAGTTTCCTTGACATAAACATTATGGATAGCTGAAGATACTGCCGTAGTGTGCTTCATTGGTTTACACACCAGACGAAGGCATCCAAGATAAACTGAAATAACAGAAAAAGCCAGGATCCTGTGTTCTTTAAATCAACAACTGTCTCTAACTGCTTTGTTACAGGAAATGAAGTATCAGGGAGTCTATGCCCAGTGCCGCCTCCTCCTGAACGGATGGCTTGTGAAATTCCCTGCCGAATGGACTGCGTGCTTAGCGAGTGGACAGTGTGGTCATCCTGCTCCCAGTCCTGTTCAAATAAAAACTCAGATGGGAAACAGACCAGGTCAAGATCTATCCTGGCCTTGGCTGGAGAAGGTAAGTAACAGATTCAGTACCTCCATTATTATTATTTTTGGATACGTAATTGAGACATTCTTATCATGGAAGATTGCCTATACATAGGTAATCTCTTATCCCTGAATTCATACTGACCATTTCATTTCCCGCATGCTTTCTCTCCTGTCAGTCCTCTATTTCATCTACACTCTGTTTACCTCTTCACATAAACAGCTTTAGTTCACACATACACACGGGCCCAGTCCAATGAATTAGATACCAGCTTTGATCACACTTCTTAGAAAAGGAAGCAAAGTTTGGTTCATACACATCCAGGTTCAGATACCTTGTCCACAATCGGACATGTCTTGTAAAAAGAGTTCCAAAGTAGGAACTAGGAGACCTCCCTTTTTCACAAAGAACTTCGAAAAACATTGGTAAGGGACCTGATCTGTGTCCTGATTTCCTCTTTCAGAACACCGAGTGCCAGGAGGCAGGGAGGGAACATGAAAGCCAGTAAAATGGTTTTGAAGAAGGTAAAGAGTGCTGTGGGATGCGATCAGTGATTTCAGAGCAAATTAAAGGTGCGGCTGCTCCTGCCATTTGCAGGATGGACTCTGTCACCAGACGCACACGTCACTGCTTTCATGTCCTCTCTAGGCTTCCTCTGCCTTCAGCTACATTAGAACAGCAGGACAGTGGAACACCAGCTGTGAGGAACTTCTTAAACAAGATTTTTGCACTGTGATCCTGAGAAATAGGGCCAGGGTCATGGTAAGGGAAGATTTTCATGCACCCACTACTGTTAGATCTCCCCTATCTTTTCTAGTTCCAGAAGGAGGAAGAATGTCATCAGTGTTTAATTAGAATAAAAATAACAAATGCCAAAACCAAGGTTACAAATCCTGAATATTTGGCAACCTGATTAAAACATTATGGGGTCGATGAGTAGAAAAAGATCAATACTTCGGATAAACACTACTTTTTACATTGCTATAAAAACGTAAAAGAATAGACCGTAATGAAGTTTGATTATCTGATTCACCCAAGAGTATAAGGGTGAACATCTGCCTGGTCTCCCTGCCAGTGCATAGCGGGTTGTCAGAACTATTTTAGAGTTTAGGATGAGCTTTCTCCTGCCAGATTTTAACACATGCTTCTGGATTTTTCAAATCACAGTAAAATTCTTGATAGAGGATGAGTATTTTAAAATGTCACTCTGGGAAAAAATAATGTCATTTTTTAGGAAAGAGAAACTATATGCAGTGTTATGTTTGAGATAGCGTCAACCCAAGGTCATGAGCTTTTCTCTCTCAATGATTAATTTATGTAGACATAATAATTTTCAAACGAAAGCAGATTTCTTTGGAGTTCATCTCAGAATTAATGCCCATGGGCATTAATTTTATAATCTATTGAATGTGGAATTCTGCCTGTTAATTAGAAGAGAAGAATGCAACATTATGCTAGGCTCGCGGCTCAGGACATAAATTCTTGGTCTTAGTGGCAAGGATTCGGTAGCTCAGCTCTCCAGGTCATGGTGGAAAAAAGCAAGAACAACATTAATTTATCTTTTCTTTGTGATTTTTAATTTTTGCAGGTGGAAAACCCTGTCCTCCTAGTCAGGCACTCCAGGAACATCGGTTATGCAATGACCATTCCTGTACACAGCTCTACTGGGAGACATCACCTTGGGGTCCCTGTTCGGAAAATACACTCATGACTGCCCTTAATGCAACCATTGGCTGGAATGGAGAAGCAACATGTGGAGTGGGCATTCAGGCACGAAAGGTCTTCTGTGTCAAGAGTCATGTGGGACAAGTAATGGCCAAAAGGTACCTTCAGCCTTCTACCGAAAGGGCAGGCAATATACTAGACTATTTCCATTAGAAAGTGTTTATCAAACAACTGATAGGTCTAGGTCTGTGATAGAATAAAAGTTTTATTGTTCTTTACAAAATACCTTTTAGATTTATTTTATTTTTATGTATATGTGTATGTATGTCTCTTTATGTACATGCACACACATGTGCAGTAGTCTGTAGAGGCAAGAAGAAGGAGTCAGATTCCCTAAAGCTGGAGTTACAGGAAGGTATAAGCTGTCTAGTGCGAGTGCTGAGAACCAAACTCCAGTCCTCTGTAAGAGCAGCAAGTGTTCTTAACCACTGAAGCCATTTTGCTAGCCCTGTTGCTCTTGTCAGTCAATCTTCAAAGATTGAAGCTTATATTTCAAAGATAAGCATAGTCATAATATGTGCATGCGTAATATGGCATTAGTTAATGAATGAAAGTAAATGATGTCCACCAATATGAAGTTCATTTAAATATTCAAACATGTTTTCTAGAGTTGACCTCTGTGTTTCTGATTCTTCTCAAATCTTAGAGAAATTATGTCAGCCTAGAACCAGGGTCTGCACTTTGAAAGGTTGTATTTTACTGCTATTTAGACTCCCAGATCTTTCCTGCCATGAGTGAGTAAGTCTATAGGGATTTTGCTTGGACTAATTTATCCCCTCACATAGGATATAGTTGCATGTTACATCCTCTGAGAAGGAGACTTATGAAGGAAGGCAGTTGGAATATACTGACATGAGAGTTAGGACACAGATTTCCCAAAGTATCAAGAGGTATTTCAAGTGAGGATAAGAAAAATGTAATTGACTAGAGAACTCCACTGGGAGAGTTCCATCTCTAGCTCTATCTCCTGTTCATGTTCAGATAGGAAAGGGAAACTATATGGGCCTATGCTGTGTTCAGAGATGGGGTGATTGGCCTATCCATAGTGATCGCCCTAGTGGCTGTGAGTGGAGAGCCCCACCCCAGCCACTGGAGTGGTGAGTTGCTAAGCTATATGCTTGTAGACACTTTTGTCGACACTTTTGTCTAGTGACATCAACTCAGACTCTTAGCCTTCCCTAGGAAATAGGAATTTTCAACTAGAGAAATTGAAACCCTCCTTTCTGTTCTCAGTTCTCTAAGTACATGGACTTAGGGTGCCACAGTCCAGTGGTAAGAGCAGGAGGAGAGACTGAAGCTAATGCTCAAAAAGAAGCAGAAACATTCGCATTTGCAGAAGAAACAGGGCATCAAGCCCAGCCCCCCTCACTAAACCCTTGCCCTTACCAATAGTGTAGGAAAATACATTTGCACATCTGCCTAATTCAGTCCGCTGCCTTCCTACCATGGGCAACTCAAGCACTTGAAGAGCTTCAGTCTGAGCACCACAGTGAAGGGCTGTGCCCTTCCACACTGTCACTGAAGACGCATTGGTTTTATCTGAGGGAAATAAACTGCCTATGGCAGGAAAAGTGAAGCCTGACCAGATGCTGCCTACTGCTGGTGTCAGAATGTATGACGAGCAGCGGTTCTGAACATAAGCTCAAAGACAGCAGTGATTGGAGATTAAGCATATCTGGGAACTCTTTGCCTCTGCCTCCTCCCGTGTGTGACTTCTAGAAGTCTGGGGGTTAAGTGTTCTTTAATATTCAGCCCTGTTCTTTGGCACTGTGGCTGACCTGATGTCAGAGTTCTATAAACGTCCCTGGGATTCAGAATCGAATGAGAACTATGGAGAGGTGTCATGGGATTTTACAAGGGTTACATATGAGGAGCAAAAGATCCAGAGGAGCAGGTGTTTATCCCTTAGTTTATGGAAGTGTGAGTCTGCCATGATAGACGTTAGTAAAAAGTTGTGCTCATGAAGAATAGTTTGTAACTATGGCCTGTTCCTGTTAACTCACATGTGTCATTTCTGCCCCAGCATCATCTTCGCAGCAGTTGTATGTTAGAGAAAAATGTGTATCAATTATATATTATATGATAGTCACAGCACAGTGAATGGATCAATGAATTAATAAGATCACAGACAAATTTGGACTATAAGAATACTTTGTGTCACTCAATTCAAGTGATAGTCTCAATATTGACTCCTATAGTGAAATCCTAAGAGTTTCAATATAAAAGTATTTCATGAGCATGGGACTTCTTTATTCTAAGAAGGATTTGCGACCTTGGAAATCGTTACTTGCCTGGTCTAAAATTTCTTTCTATATATATTTCATTTATAATTTTTATTTTATATGTATGAGTGTGTTGCTTGCATGTAGGTAGGTGCACGTGTATCATGCAGTGCTGAAGGAGGTCAGAAGAGGGTGTCAGGTCCCCTGGAACTGAAGTTATAGATGGTCGTTAGCCACCATGTCGGTACTGGGAATTGAACCCCAGTCCTCTGCAAGAGCAGTCAGTGCTCCTAAACACTGAGCCATCTCTCCAGCCCCATCTGATCAAAATTTTTAACCTTACAAAAACACTCATGAAACATTACATTGAATGTAAAAAAAAAAAGAGAGAGAGAGATCTTAGGAATAGTGGTAGACCCCAACCTGATGTGCAGTAAACTCTTATTTGTGATTAATTATGAAGAGAAAATTTAACATGCTTAGTCAAATATCTCTCCCATATGTTTTCAGCTCTTAATTATAGGAGAAAATATCCACTTGATGTTAAGGTAATTTTTCATTTCTCGAGATTCAAGAATATGAAGCAAATCCTCACATGCTGAAGAGATTATCTGTACAAGACAAGTTAAGCTGTGGTGACGAGCATCCCCATGATTACTCTGAATGGCAACCTACATAAAGGTGTCCGGACATATGGATTTATTCAAATGTTAACTGTCCCAGTTAGCTTAACTATCAACTTGAGACAGCATAGAGTTACTTGATAAGGGGTCTCATTTGAGGGATCGAGCAGGTCAGATCAGCCTGTGAGAATGTCTGAGAACTGTTTTGATTGACGGTTGATGGAGGGGATCCAGCCCCCATGGGGCGGCACCATTCCCATGTAGTCCTGAGCTGTGTAAGAAAGCTAACCAACCACGAGCCTGCAAGCAAGCCAGAAAGCAGCATCCTCCATGGCTTCTGCTTCGAGCTCCTGTACAAACCTTTGCCTTGATTTCCCTCGGTGAAGCCTGGAAGCCCTTTCAGTGCCTAATTTGCTTTTTGTCAGAATGTTTGTCACAGCAACAGAATTAAACCACAACATTAATTTAAGATGTTTGTGATTTAAGTACCTAGTTGTAAGGCAAACTGAGCAATGTTAATGTTATACTCCTCATGATCTGAAAACAACTGTGCTCTTATGTTGCGAATCCCTTAACAGGTTCTAGAATTAAGCTACCATTTATTTTCAGAGTTAGGAATTTTTGGCACATGGTTGGAGGGTATGTATGCATATTTTAGAGTAATATGAAATCAAAAGAATGAGAAAAAACTAGTTTGTCATGACATTGTGTCTAACCACAATATTTATTTTATGGACATGCTTCTTAGTATTTCTTATACAAGGCTGCTTGAGCTATTGTCCAAGACTTTTCTAAATTATTATACAGTAATTAAAAGTATCAGGCTGGTATAACTCAGCCTTTCTGGATGCTGAAAGATCATGCTTAATGCCCATACCAATTTGCCAGAAGGACTTAGGGGATAACTTTGTTCCTTGCCCTCAGAGGTCAACTAAGTCCCAGGGGCCTATGGATGGGGGCATCTCTTGAAATGTCCTGCAAATGGGAGTCACCAGTCTTCCTGTGTAGGGAGGTCTTGGAGATCCACTAATGGGACTTCCGACAGTGTCCAGTCTATAAAGAGAAAAGTCTGCTCATGTTTCAAAAACGGAAGCCTGGTCTAGCAAGATCTGACTATGTCCTTGAGTAGATGGAACTGGTAAATGAAAAGCCAAAAGGAACCAGGGGCTCCCCCCTCAAAAAAAACTCCAAGTGGCCCCTGAGGATCAGATCCTCTACTGACTTTGAGAAAACAAAAACCTTGGTTAATCTGGGCTTACTGTGTGGCCTTAAAAATCCAAAAGGAAAGTATAACCAGAAATAAATAATTACTAAGGCCTGAGATATTGTACTTCAGTTATAAAACTTGAGATCTTAGTAAAAAGACAAAAAGAGAGAGAGGTAAAACTTGAGATCTTAGTAAAAAGACAAAAAAAATATAGTTGTTTTGCCTGTCTTACTGGCAAGTGCAGCTACCCTGTGGCTGCCACTGCTTTTTGCCATCCTTCAAAGACATGAGACACAGCTTTTCAACCTTCCAATATGGACTGAAGACTCATGTCTCTCCAAGAATCCTCCAAACTTTCAGTGCCAGATGGTGATGGCTGAGACATCCAGCTTGTGGACTGAGCAACTACTGGGGTTTCAGCCTCTTCAGACTATAGACTGCCATACGTATACTCCATATCACAGAGGCCAGTACAGGAAGATCAATACAGGAGTTGGTGCTTACTGAACCTCATTTGGTGACCACGGGAAGGAAAGACCCCAATGTGGAGCACAAGGGCAAGACTGATGGTTGTTTGGGCTTGCCAAGGAGGAGCCTTCAAACAATTCCTTAAGGAAAACATGACATCTTTCAGCCTGATAAAGAAGAAAATAATAATAATAATAATAATAATAATAAAATAGGAAATCATAAGCTGAAGATGTTAAAACCTATGATGTCATAATCTTGATATATGTGTGGCATGCACATATGCATATTTTGGAGTAATGGAAATTGGAAGTAACAACAGCAAAAAGACTGGGTGAAAGAACTGACTGAAATGGTGAACTTCTGTCCAAAACAGTAAACTTCTGCATTGAAAATTTTATTTTATTTTATTATTTATTTTTTGGGGGGGGTCTTTTCGAGACAGGGTCTCCCTGTGTGAAAATTTTAAAAGAGACTGAGAAAAAGAAGAAAAACAAGTATGGCAGAATGCGTGAGCTCTGATGGGGTGGGGGGCAAGGAGAGGAAATGGGTCTGGATTTGACTGGAAATGTTGTATGAAATGCACAATGCTTCAGTAAAATTGGCTTTGAAAAAAATTCAAAAAGTAATGCATTCGTTTGAAAATTTTCAAATCTAAAGACTTATAAAATACTATTTCAATGAATATCCTCCAGTTTTACTATAGTTTGTCAGCCCCCCAAAATCATTTTGATTCTTGTTTCACAGAATACACACATGTATATAAAGACATTGCTAATGCTAATTACTTTATGCTCTGCTAATGAAGCTGTAGAGTTAACAGCAAGGTTCTCCTCCTTACTGTATGTCTCTAAACCACCCTGCTAAATAAGAGCAGCCATCATTGACTTTAGTCAATTTACTTAACTAAAATTCTTAAGGTTAATCAAATTAATTGAAATAAGAAAATAATATCCCAGTGGAGCACCAAGTGAGATTACTCACAGTAGAAAGGATGTCTTGCTCTGCCCTTTCCAGAAACACACGGACTTGTATCCTTTTCCATGTGAAAGCTACTCAGTGGAGATAGGTGGCCTGTCACGTATGAACTAATTGGGGTGGAGTAGTGGGCTAGTGAGAGGAGGAACAGAAGGGAGGAACGGAGTTTCCTGAGGAAAAGGTGGGGTATGGTAGGGCAAAGAGAAAGAAACACGTGTCCATGGAATGAACAACGTGCTAAAATGTTATCTCAGGGCTGGAGAGATGGCTCAGCAGTTAAGAGCACCCACTGCACTTGCAAAGGACCCAGGTTCAATTCCCAGCACCGACGGGGCGGCTAAGAACCGTCTTTAACTCTAGTTCCGGGGGGATCCAACGCCCTCTTCTGACCTCCACGGCATTGCATGACACAGGTGCACAGTCTACATGCAGACAGTACACTCATACACATAAAAAAATAATAAAATAAAAAATTGCAGTTTGTCTTAAAATAACAATATATTTTTTTAATTTAATTTTTATTGATGCTTTGTGCATTTCGTACATCATTTTCCAATTCAGATCAGGCATTTTTCCCTTTCCCTTTCCCCCCCCCCCCCACCCCATCCCAGATCATGTATTCTGCCATAACTGTCTTGCATCTTTCTGTTTTTTTTTTTTTTTTCCTTTTTTAGCTGTAAGTGATAATCCATGAGTACAAGCATCCTTCGTGCAAAGCCAATCTACAGGCTGTTGTGCCCAAACCCCCACAGCCCCACCATCTAGTGGGGGGTGACATGTTGTTTGTTCAATCAAGTTGATCAAATGAGTGTCCAGACTACATCGCTGTAGTTTCACCATTCACCCCAATCGGAGCCTTTACATGCTTACCATGCCCCGTCTTCCGCAGGTTGTTCCCCTAGGCTTAGAAAAGGGCACAGGTGGATGAAAAGTAAAACATCCACTCTCTCTGGAGCTGTTGACTTGGACTCTGGTCAATTCGGCTGTTTTCCTTTCATGGGCTGACAGTTTGTCCAGGAGTAACTTTCGATCCTACTATGAAGCACACAAGCAATTAGATATGTAGGAATTTAAGCAGAACTAATAGTTTGGCATAGACACATATGTTTGGATGTTATGTTATCCATGAATTATTTTTTCCCCCCTGTTAAATATGACAGGGTCTTACTGTGGCTTATAACATCTCCTAACCTGTAGAGGATGTAAGCTTGTGGCATCAGCCATGGGTTATTCCTCCAAGGAGAGCAAAGCCAATAGCCAATTAGATTTGGGATATACAGGCACATGGCTGCCCTGCTGCAAGTATTTCCAGGCAGGTGAGGTGTAGCTGGTGCTGACGTGAGATCTTGCTTTGACTCAGGAGACTTATATTTTGCTTTATTGGTTTAGTGGCCTTTGGTAACACTCTCTGGCATTCCAGAGGCCATCTGTAACACTTGCATGTGTGGTCTCAAACATCCCTCCCGTGTCAACGTCAGGTTCTTCGGCAGCAGGGTCTATCGCCTCTCCTCCTGCAGGTATCCCAACTTAGGGGCAAGGAGCCCTTACCTTTTGTGGGGCCTTGGATCCCCTGGCCAACATCCCCCTGGTAGAACTGTGTGGGGATAGCGAACGTTAAAGGCTGAGGCTAAGAACCGCAAAAAAAAAAAAAAAAAAAATAACAATATTTTTTAAAAAATGTTTTATCTCTACATGCCCCCTCTGAAAGGCACAGAGCGCCTCCGGGTCTCACATCCTGGGTCTGCATTTTGGCTTGCATGCAGTAGTGCAGGTGAGAATGTTCCCATTGTATGAGTAATAGAACTGATCATATCAGAAAATGAAAACCAGCCAGGGCACAAGAGAACCATAAGGAAGGGCTTCCTTGGATATTTCAGGGGTTGTGTTTGTTTTTGTTTCACTATTCAATATGGTTTTATTTCTAGTTGCAATATCAATAATAACAATAACAAAGATTAAAAACAGAGTTCAAAGCCTTCCAAAGTTCCTGATAAGACACTTTCTGCCTTCACTGTGAAAATACCTGGCATTCGTGTGAGATATAGTAAAAATAGCTGCATTTAAAATATTTAGAATAGGGCTGGAGAGATGGCGTAGCGGTTAAGAACACAGACTGCTCTTGCAGAGGACCTGGGTTTGATCCCCAGCATCCACATGGCAGCTGAGAGCCGTCTTTGACTCCAGTTCCAGGGGAATCCGATGCCCTCTTCTGACCTCCGTGGCATTGCACGACATGGGTGCACAGACCTGCATGCAGGCAGAACATTCATACACATAAAAATAAATAAAATTTTAAAAATGCTTAGTATATAAAACATCAGTGGATTTGATGAATCCAGCCCAGCTGAGATGAATATGGAGTTGCTGCATCAGATGAGTGATCAGGGAGACAGAACACAGAGCATCTTGATGAGAGAGGCTTCATGAAAACTGGCAGGGCTTTGCAGCTCAATTTGATCCATTTTGGGGTCATGCTATAAGGAGATGAAGCCTGCAAGATCAGGCTGAGCAAAATATAATACATATAGAACCTCCCAGGGCATGTCTAGGGAAATAGATGTATTGAAATGAAATTTGTGTGCCTTTTGTTAAGAGCACTGCCAATTCACACCACTGTGTATCCATGAAAGTAGGAAGTAGCCTTCCTCCCCAAAGGCAGGAGCCAGGCTTTATCTGCTAACCAAAAAAGAGTTCATGTCTTCTTGGTTTTTAAAGCTGTGTTTTTAACCTGGAAATGGATGAAGAAATTAGCCAAATATCCACCCCCATAGATTTATTTGTCTTTTGGCTCCAGAAACATAAAATAGAAGACAGTGATTCACTTACTGCTACTAAATACTTGCACTGAGCTGAGCTACTTTTGATGGTAAGACAGAGTTCTAGCATTGAGGCATTCAGAAATAGTAGTGCATGGCAGGTATTGTGTGTCTAGAACACCTGAATTGTAAACATCAGTGACACTAAGACTTGGTGGGGTGATACAGAAAATCACCCTTACAGATTTTTGAGGCAGAAGGCACCCACGTTGCTAATAGACAATGATGATTTTTTGAACACATAGGAAATTTATGGAAATTGGAAATGAGGTGAAGCATGAAGTCATATATAACAACACATAAACATGAAGAAGTTGAGCCTCTGAGGGAAAGGTAAACAGTGGAAAAAGAGATGATCAGAAGACAGTTTCACAGGCAAGAAAATAGTTGGCTTTTTGCAGACCAGAAATCACAGGCACTTCCAGCACAGTCCCCAATTCGTTGTTTCCACAAAGCACTGTGACCTAGATCTACCCTTTTCTTGGAGGGAATGGCAGTGTTACCCCTGTGGACCTACAGGGAGAACGTAGAGAGATGTGATTAGAGAACGAGCCTGCATTATTCCTAGGGAGCCTGCGTTGTCAGTGAAGCCAGAAAAGAACCAGTAACACAGATGCCATCCCCTAGGAGAGGTTAACAGCAACTCCTGGTCCCATGGCCAGAGTCCTCACAGTATGGGCGCCCCTATGGAGACCTGGAAGGCCAGCACTGGAAGTTGCTTGTCTGCTTTCTAGATGTCTGAGGGTATTTTCCTTAATGGGTGTGGACCCTGCCCACATAATCCACAAAGCACATAAAAGCAAATGCTACACAGTTTACTCCTGTGATACTCAAGCAGTACTCCCCTGCCAGCTATGGGGCCCAAGAAGCAGGAGAGTGGTAGGATAAATGGCAGTTCAATTTATTTTTATTAGACCTCAGAGTATGAATAAAATTCCTAGGAATGATTTTAGTGTTTTTTTTACTGTCTTGACTAAGGTATGATATAAATATTTTTTGCCAGAGTGGCTTGTTTAAGTGACACTATATCTTTATAAAGTGTTTGTTTAAGTGACGCTACATCCTTATAAAAATCTTTCTATTGCTGTATTTATTGAACAAATCCATTTGGTAACTGTTTGGATTGATTATAGTTAATAGCACTACTAATAGCAATATGATTTCATTTATTATTCGTTTATTATTTTCATTATTCATTCATTGTTTTCTCTGTGCTTGTACATTTTTCACTGCAATTTCTTTTTCTCAGAATAGTATATGCTCCACAGAATGGAAGAAGACAGGGGATCAATGGTGGAAAGCATTCTGTCCCTAACCATCCTCTATAGGGCACAATGACTTTTTCCATGGCTGATACCTTGCATCTTTCTCTTGGCTGTGTAAGAATTCACCTAGATCATCAATAGC
Source organism: Rhizomys pruinosus (assembly GCA_009823505.1). Taxonomy (NCBI): domain Eukaryota; kingdom Metazoa; phylum Chordata; class Mammalia; order Rodentia; family Spalacidae; genus Rhizomys; species Rhizomys pruinosus. Next base: position 793,575 of record VZQC01004208.1, read on the forward strand.
ATTATGAGAAGTGAGCACTACATACCCATACTTTCTCTCTTCCTCCTCCACCACCACCAACTTCACATCATCAGTTTCTTCTCCATTTTGTCTTCAGGTCCACCTGAACAAACAGAAGCGTTTATATTTAGCCCTCTTCTCTTTCTGCTGTTTCCTTCATAACTTTAAATAATAAGTCTTTTCATACATCATTCATGTTATATTTTCATTTATTAATTTAAGATTCATCCCTTGATTAGCACTCCTGAAATAGTTTTTAGCTCCCACCAGTGACTTTAAGAAGTGCTGCCTGATAGGGCATTCTGCCAGTCACTTGCATTTGTAGTTTTGATTAATACTTTTGGAACCTTTATCTCAGCCAGTTTGAGCTGCTACAATAAAAATAGATCAGTGCCCTAAAAACAGATAGTTATTTCTAATAGTCCTGGAGGGTGGGAGGGTTCAAGGTAACAGTCTGGTCAGGGTCAAATAAGGATTTCTTCCTAGTTTATGGATGAACTTGTCCTCACATGCTGAGGAGCAGGGAGAGAGAATGAGATTTTTCACTTAATGGGGCTAGTCTTAACAGGAGTTAACTATCCACATTCCAATGACCCCACCTCTGGATACTATCACCTTGCAGGTTAGGGCTTCAACACATGAGTTGGGGAACATGAACTTTCCAACCAGAGTATAATAGTTACTTGTTTTGTTGCTGGGACAAAATGCTTGACAAAAACAACTTGAGGAAAGAAGGATTATTTTGAGTTACAGCTATAAGGAATAGAGTTTATCATGACCAGGAAGTCATGGCTCCCAGAGCAGGAGACCTTGAACATATCCTACCCACAGTCAGAAAGCAGAGAGAGATGAATTTTGGTACTCAGCTCACTTTCTCCTTTCTATTCATTTTGTATCCAGAGTCCACAGAATCATGCCCACATTTATGGCGGGTCTTCAAACATCAGTTAACCTAATCTAGATGCTCCCTCACAGACATGCCCAGAGACTTGTTTCCATAGTGATTGTAGATCACAGGAAGATAACAATCCAGATTGACCACCACATATAGTATCTTTGTTTCTTATTTCAGTTAACTACCTGAACATTGGCTTTGCTGCATAAGAACCTGAGACCTCTGTGCTCCTTCCTTAATTTTGACCCCCATCCTTCCCAAACTTGAAGAATGATGAAATTTTTATCATTTCACCCCAAAAGAAAACTCCATCTTCCATTCCCTTCATTGTTGCTAAAATGTCGAAACTGTGAGAAAATATTTTTCTGGGAGTCCCAGTGGCTGAACTTTTAAAGGTTTGATCTAGAGACAGCATTTCACTGTTGTTGTCCTGACTGACCTCGAACTCAGAGAGCTCTGCCTGCCTCTGCCCCTCCCCCCAGTCCTGAGATGACAAGATCCACCACCACACCCTGCCTTTTTAATTTCCACAATTGTATCCACTGAGATTTTATATCAGCCAGATTCTTTTTCTTCTTAGAGGATGTTTTTCTTTCTCTTTTTTGTTCCTGACCCTATTACTCTGTATTTAAATTTTACAACATTCCTGTGTTGGGTGTTGGTCATTATTGTGCACACTTGGAGGGTTTTCATTCTGAATTACCAACCCTTTTCAGCTTTGTAAAGGTTCTATCCATTCTTTCTGTCAATTCTATCTCCATTTTCTTTATTTTCTCCTACCGAAAAATCTATTAATGGTCTGGTTAGACTTGCTAGATGGTGTTTTAGCTACCACAAGATTTTTTCAAGTGCCTGGTCTTCATATAGTTTGGAGTCCACTACGTATTAACCATACTTCGATTTATATAAAATTCAATTCAATATAAAATTGAATGTTAGCATAGCTTTGAGTTGCTGTCAGGAATAAAGGTCAGAATGTAGGCAAGGCACTTAACTGAGTGTGGTACATAGATGCCATTAAAGTTTATATACAAAGAATCTCCATGCCTGTAGGAAACCCATGGATTGAATCCTGAACATACAGAGTGCAGTGAGAGCCCTAGCATCCTTGTTGGTAGATTTCTGTTGTAGAAGATAATGCAAGTGCCTTTCAGCTCTGAATTCAGAAGCCCACAAACAGCCAGTCAAAGGAAAACTATTTTGTTGTTTACTAGAATTTTATTTCTTCCAAGTGATTAACTAAATAATTTAATTCCCAATTACGGACATTGATTTGTCAGCATAGTAACAGCACTGATTCATTCTTCTAGCTAATGCTAGTTTGTCATCTGTGGATTGGCATGTCATGTCATAGTCTACATATTCTATGGACAGCATATCAACTGTTTAAATATTTCAAATACCTTAATGGTCAAAGATACATGGCATTTAAAAAAATCATTTTACTGATCTTTTTTCTCTCTGCATTTTAATCATCTTTCATAGGATATTAATTACTTGATATATTACCCTGAAAAATTGTTTAAGATTTCTCATTTTGGAAAAAATATTATTTGAACTGACCCTGATGGTGTGATGGTTTAGCAATTGTCTTTCACTAGTTTTAGGGGTGTACTTTTTTCTTGCTCTAGTGGAAAGCACTTTGGTGTCTTAGTCAAGAGAATTGGAGTTGGTTTAGCCTCTGCCTCTGGCTGTGGAACTCCTGGGCAAGAGATATTAGCTCCCTGGGTCTTTTTTTCTCATTTATAGAAGAAATCTCTTCTGAACTAAAATCAGACAGTTCAAAGTCAATCCCCAAAACACTGATGTGATCTCTTCGCCTTGACAGATGTCCAGAGGCTACACGGCCTGAAACTGTGAGGCCCTGTTTCCTTGCATGCAAGAAAGACTGCATCGTGACTGCTTTCAGTGAGTGGACACCCTGCCCAAGGCCGTGTCAGCCAGGTAGGTGGGAGCTGCTCTCCTTATGCTTTCTTTTTCAAACATCTAATCTCTTTCCCACCACTGAATAAGTGGCAGAGTGTGGAATGTAAGCATCTTTCTCCTCCATCTGTGAATCTTGTTGAGAATAAGGTGGGTGAAGGAGTGAAAATCTAGTCTTCCGTTTCCAATTCTTTAGTAAGGAAAATTTAGAAACGAAAATATATTTAGTTGTTATATGTCACAACTCCACTGGTACACATTCCTTGAGAACAAATGCACTACTGACCTATGTCTTGAAGTCTTCTTCAAGTAGTAGCAGTGTCTTGACTGTCACTATCAGATAATGTCTTATTTTGAGTATCCACCCCACTGGGATTTCTTCTAAAGAGTCCTCACAACCAAGGAGCATGCTCGACTCAGTTCTACACATTTAATTAGCATATGGAGTTTAATTACTATGTTTAAATCAGTAGGGAGGATAACTGTGGAAGAACAAGACCAAATGCGTTAACCAGTGTTGAGTAAGTTTAGGCACTGGAAACATTAGATTTGTACTTCTTTGTTATTTTTGATGATGATTTGTGTACCTGGGTATATTTGGACATCTATGACCTAAGCCATCAGAGACCCAAGGCTGAGATGAATATATTAAAATAGGTTTTCCCCCCAAAGAAAAAATATAACAAAAAGAAATACTAGCTATGTAAGAGCACTAGCTATGGTGCCCAGAGTTGAATATCTCCCATCCACTCATCATTGAGTGGCCTGTCTGAGATTGTGGACATTCCACTTCCCCTTAGAAAGTGGCAGCCAGCTGTGTGTGTTTAGGTGTCCCCATTTTTTGACTCATATATTTACAGTATCACTTCGCCAGAATGACATGAAAGCATGGCCAACCTTGCCACACATCTGAAATCTCCTCAAGCTGCCTATCAGCCTTGGGCAAAGGGATGGAGGCAGCTCCAAAAGACCTCTTCAGGTCTCCTCAGCTTCTTGACTGTCATCATCAATGTCTTAAGCAGCAAAGAGGGGCCACTGCTTATGCAGTCTTCTGCTTGTGCCGTTTGTCTTCTGAACATTACCACGGAATTAATAGAATAGCTTGCTAGTGGGCAGAATCAGGAATAAACATATTGAATAAGAAGCAGCTTTGAAAATTCAGCAGATTATACATGTGATCTTTGGAAGAGGGAAATGATAGCCTCTTCCAGAAATTCTCCCTGTTTATTTTCTTGAATGAAGATCCACTGGAGATGAACTAGATGAGCAGGTCTAGGAGAGAGGCGAATAGTAAAACACTCTCTGTTCTGATCCATATTAAATACAGCATTGAAGAAGATGACTTAGCATTTAATGATACTATACAGATGCAGAGGAGTAATGAAATGTGTAAAGATACAGGTTCTCCTCCTTTCAGTTTCTGACTCATCAGAGATTAGCATAATCCCTTTGTTCAATAGTTATAAAGTGAAAAGCCTGAAGTGAGAAGAACACCCTACTGGCAGCCTAAATTTGGTCTTGGGGTTATCAAAATCCCTGTTACTTAGGGAGCCAGATTAGTTTAGTTGAGCCAGTGCACCCTGTGACCAGGGATTATTACTTCAGTCTCTGCCTTCCTGTGTATTCTCCTTGTCTTTTTCTAACTTTGCTGAGGATACAGGAATCATAACATGTAAAATAAATTTCCATAAGCAAGTTTAAATTGACTCCAATTTCCAAAGCTTCAATTAGTTCTTTAAATGGCATGTCTTGCGATGATAATAGTTTCTAGCCTCTGTGGTGTCTTTTTACTTTCAACTTCTCAAGCCTAGATAAGTCTTTTCACAGCTTGGCAGCCATGGGCCTGAAGGAGCAAAGATTCAATTGTTAGATTTCTTTAGCTTTCTGCTTCAGGGCTGCTTACTCTATGTTTAGTCCATATGCCTGGAACATGCCATTAAATAACCACCATGGCTTAACAAGAGGACACTTAAGACACAGAGATTATTTTCAAAGAAATGGTATTTTAAAGGCTGTTGGTCTCAAACTTTACTCCATTGAAATTACTAGAAAGTATTATTAAATGCAAATTTCTATATTTATGCATAGAAACTTGGGTCGAGGAACTATGGAACAGGTGCCAGAAATTTGAAGTATGAAGCTTAAATGGCAATCCTTCCTCTACTAGTCTAACAAAAATGTCTGCAGGTCCCTGAACAACCTGTGCTTTCACTCTGGGTATGTGTAACTACTTTCAACTCCTTCAAAATATCATGTTCAAGTCAACCTGAGGACTTGAAGAATTAATGTAGGGGACAGGAGTTGAGGTTGTAATTACAGGTTTGTTGTCACAGACATAATAGTAATCTTCCTGCCTCAGTTTCCTCATTTGTAAAATGGGTTTAATAATTGCTCTTACCATAAGGACAAAACTTGAACAACTGCTTGACACAGAATAGGCATTAGACATTTGGTTGAGACTGCTGGCACCCGCTGTGTGAGAAGCTGGCACTGTAAAGAAAGGGCAAAGTATTTGAATCCAAGTAGTAGATTTTCTGTCCTTGAGATGTCCTTGTAAAAATAAAGCTTTAGGGTGATACTTTTCAAACTTCAAACTACACACATGTCCCCTAACATTGTTGTTAAATGCAGATTCTAATTCCATAGAACCGTAGGGGGCCTTGGGCTATATCTTTCTAAGTACCAGCTATCTTCTATACTTTGAGCACAAAACTCTAAGTGAAATGGGGTTCCCTAGCAATTTATTTATTTTTATTTTTTATTTATTTTTGTTTTTATGTGTACAAGTGTATTTATACACTGTTAGCATACCCATGTTGTGTAATGCCTGTGGAGCTCAGAAAAGGCATCAGATCCCCTGGAACTGGAGTCATGGGTGGCTGTTAGCCTCCACATGGATGCTGGGAATCAAACCCAGCTCCTCTGCAAGAGCAGTCAGTGCTCTCAACCACTGAGCCATACATCCAGCCCCCCGCCCCCCGCCCCACCAGCATTTCTTAATAAGAGAAAGTCATCTTCCAAGTTATAAAGTGAGCTCATGAATCTGGCGCAGACCACGTGTTTCCTCACATACTACAAGGTGGCAGTGTGGAGAAAAATGATGTGGCCTAAACTGCTAATTCAGGAGGATCATTGGAGGAGGATAGTGGGCTGGAGTAAATTGAAACCTCAACTGATTAAGGTAGATTAACATTTCTTGCAGTTGTAGCTTTGGGTGGGATACTTGTCCTTAGGATTAAATCACCTGGAGATTTCTAAAAGCTATCAATGCCTGGATCTTATTGTCAAACATTCTGATTTAATACATTTGAGGTATGATTGGGAAATCACTGGATTATGCAAGTCACAAAACTAATCCATTGTAAACCCCTGAAAAGCCAAGGTGGTTCCAGAGGCCTACGTAGTACATCAGCAGTGATTTGTATCTTGCAATCACTGAGTGAGCTGTGTCGGGTTTTATTTGTATCTTGCAATACAATAAGTGAGCGATGTTGGGTTTTATTTTGTCCTGGCTTGGATTATGAGCTAAATCCATTTTCAAGCCATGAACAATTAGTAGCTAATGGCCAAATATTCCTCTTTTCTCCTTATTCTGCCTTATTTGAGTCTGTCCTTAAAGTATTAATACTTGGCCCCCATTCTTTCTATGAAAATCAAAGTTTTCTGCCACACCTTAGCCCTGTTGTGGTCTCTCAAATTTTTGACTTTCTGTAATAAATTAATTGAGTGTTTAAGATGCATTTCTTGTCACTTTGCTTGCTGTTTTCTCCATTCCACTTACATAGCAAATGCTTACCTGAAGGACCGAATATTGGTTTATTAACAGTGGCAGTGGCTTGCTTATCGCAGCTTCTTTCAGCCCCAGAGTGTCCTCAGTGCTCTCCAATCTGAGAATCACCCTGGCCCGCCACAGGCAGAATCTCTTTAGGTTGAAAAAACCTCCATAATATTAAAACTACCCGTCAGTGATTCTTCTAACTGGTGGGGGATAAGAAACACTCATTTAGAGCTTACTATTTTATACTATATCATCACATGCATTTTACTCTACTATAGGAGAACATTGCTAATTGTTTACTGCCCATTAATTATCTTATCCAATGTCATAATTCTCATACTTCGTCACAATCCTCCTGCCTCAGGTCTGGAGTGCTGTGGTTACAGGCATGAGATACCACACCTGGAATCATTTTTCCTTTAAAAGTCCCTGACATTGTTCTTACAAGATTTCTGTCAGGCTGTTTTACATGGGACTTGCTTTATATTTCCAATATTTAGCTAGTATATGAAACTTGAAAAATGCACACACATACACACAAATTTAAATTAACAAAATTTTAAGTAAAAAGTATTAATAATGCAAAGTATCCTGTGACAATAACATCACATGCATACTTGCTTTGTCTCTACTGCTTAATTCATCTTTTCCCATGAATCCACTAATTGAAACATTTCCCAGATCTATTGACTACCTTATGCAAAGGAAGGATATGAAGGAAGTAAAGTTATTAGGTTGGAAGATAAAGGGAGGTATATTCAAATCATATCTTCTATAACTTCCAAGAAACCTTGGAGTTGATAATTAATTATGTGCTAGTCTCCTAATTAAAGGCCAAGAGAGAGCCACCTACTTTCATCTCCAGGAGTGGAGGGCAGAGTCCCAGCAATGTAAGGCCAGGGGCAGGCTGTGCTGGGAATCAGCAGGAAACCTCATTTAATGGTATCCGTTTCCTCCTGTGTCAAACTTCCTGGAGTTAAGTGTTGAGTTTCCACTATCGAAGACACATATATATTTTTTAAATACTTATGTCATGCAGCGTAAGAAACAAGAATATGAATTCTTGAGCTAAACTTCCTGGGTTTAAATCCTGAGTTTAAATTATAAATTACTTGAAATTTACTGTTTCAATTTCCTCCTATCTAAAATTAGATAAATGAGTAATTACTTTACATAACCATTATAAGGAGACTGAGGCATACAGAATTACATCAAATTCATGGATACGTGTTATAGTTACTGTTGTTCTTTACTTGCATATCCTGCAGTAATAAGCCTTCCCTGTGTATATGAAATCATGGCATTTGTTTCCACACCTGCTTGTATGCTCATGGACAGACCCTTAAACTCCCACGGCAGCAATCTTTAGTTCCCCACTGGCTGGCATACGATGGGTGCTTTGATTTGGAGGTCATGGAAGCTTTAGGACAGGTGGAGCTTTGCTGAAGGAAGTAAGTTCTGGGCAGGATACGTCCTTGATGGGGGCACATCTTGTACAATTTCGTTCCTTTCAACCTCCTTGCCTTGGTCTTTAGCTTCACTATGTCCCGGAACAATGGAGCCCAAAGGGACAGGAACCTCTGAAATCTGTGAGCCAAAATAAATCCTTCCTTTTAAGTTGTTCCATCAGTTATTTTTAAAGTTTTAATTGAATGTTTGTACATTTCATATAAAACAATTTTTTTATTAATTTTTATTTATTTCTGTATGTGTATCAATGTGCTGTCTGCATGCAAGTCTGTGCACCCATGTCGTGCAATGCCGCGGAGGTCAGAAGAGGGTGTCGGATTCCCCTGGAACTGGAGTTCTCCTGGAATCGGAGTTTCGGACGGTTCTTGGCCGCCATGTAGGTGCTGGGGATCGAACCCGGGTCCTCTGCAAGAGCGGTCGGCGCTCTCAACCGCTAGGCCATCGCTCCAACCCCACACAGAGAGGAAGCGTTTGTGAGATCCCCTACCCTAAGTGAAACATCTGTTCAGGTATTTAGACACAGTGATGAAAGTCTAACACAATGAACATTCAGTAACTGATGCATGGATGAATTAATGGATTCCATGTCTTTCCTGATCATTCCTAATTCTTAACATTTTGCTTCCCTTTAGAGGAAACCACAGCATACACAGATTATTCTGCAGATGCAGGCCAGTGAGGATTGGTCTTTCTAAGTGTCCAAAGTGAAAGTATCCTGGGACTTCAAAATTCCACCTGCTAAATAAATACAAGCACCACCCATCCTCTTGACTTTCCATTTTAAGCCCAACATCTCCTCTCCTCTCCAGGGTTGGTCCAAGCCTTTGTCCATTTTGGTAGTAGATAATAAAATGCAAATTTATTCCCAAATAATGAAGTTTCTAATGTATTTGAATAAACAAGATTTTAAGCATAGAACACAGGCCCCAAGATAATATTTTAGACAGCCTCCTTTTTAACTTGATAAAGGAACCAAAGCTAAAGCTTAGTTACCTCCTCTTTAAATTCTGAATAATGTTTTCTCTTCTAGAAGGTTTTATTTTTTTAAGAAACTAAATGAGATGCATAGCTCACATATGTCTCCTGACTCAGCCTTGATATATGGAGGGCCTTTGTCTCTGCAGGGACCATTGGGTGTGAGTTGCTCTCATCAGTCTATAATTTAAAGCCCGCAGATCACTGTGTGGCCTGGGTACTCAATAAATATCCCTGATAATTTAGTAGGAGGAATGGCAAACACTTGGGCTTGGGGAGATTACAGTTCTCAATCAACCTCCTGCCAAAACATGGAGTTTACAGATGAACTTCATAAAGACATCCTCCTCTTCCAACTCATACGGGGTACCTGTTAGTGAATGCAATAATCTTGATTAAACATTGCTTAAACGTTTTCCTAAAATGACACCTTGGACTATCTGTGTTAAAATAGTGTAAGATAACATCGGATCTGGTGAACGTATGTAAAGAAGATTCCCTCAGATCCTACTGATCGTTTTATCCTGAGGAGCAGGAACAAAATTTAGCATAAGAACTGCTCATGACTCTGAACTCTTGATCCTGCAGAGCAAGTGTTCATCCACTTCACAGACATCTCTGCAATCACAGCTCTTCTATTTTCTCTTGTCTAACTCCTCTTTCTAGAAAAGAGACTTACAACTAATAGTGAACATTTGGAGTTCACCTATTCTTCAGCCGAGCTCTTCTTTATCTCCTCCATTTTCATATAAGCTTATCTGGCTGTCAGGTGAGGGACCCCAGGCAGAAAGATGAAGGAACCACTCTAAATTTCTATGCACGCTCCAGTGAGAGCATTGCAGGTCTCTGACTCTAGAGTCTGCATTAGACCATCCTCCACCTGCAGACTGTGGGCAGATGCTTTCTTTCTAATCTCGGCTGTACCTGTTGCCTAGGATCATCACTACTAAACATATTGACCGTTCGCCTCCTCAAGAAAGGAGGGGCAGGGAGAGTCGGGCAGACCTCCCAGCCAGCCAGTTCACCCTAGCTGCACAAGGGAGGGGCTAAGGGTATATAAGCTGAGGAAGCTATATAAGCTGAGGAAGCCGTGGGGAGGCTCTTGCCATGCTGCAGAACTGTGGGGAAGGCGCCACTCACGCCTGCATGGAGACTTTCCAATATTGCCTTAGGAGGGGTGAGCCACACTTCTGGAACTAAGCTCTCACTCACTGCTCTATAAGTAAGCCCAATAAACTCACTAGTGTCCCACACTACAGTTTAGTGAAATTGTGCCTCCATCTGTTGTAGGGACCAAGGAAGGCTGGACATCATTTCCCCTCCCAGAAGGAATTTTAGCTACACCACAGCTCAGCTTGCTTCACTATTCCCTAGTCAAGAATTTGAATCCTGGTACTGTTAAAGTAGGCTTTCTAACCGTATAGATCACACATTGCTTGTGCGTGCGTGCATGTGTGTGTGTGTGTGTGTGTGCATGTGTGTGTGTATGTGTGTGCCTGTATGTGTCTGTGTGTGTCTGTGTACATGCTTCTGTGTATACAGTTGCATGCATGAATTGAGGTTCGAATAAACGTGTGTATGTGAGCGTATGTGTATGTGAGCATATGTGTGTGTGTGTGTGTGTGTGAGTGAGAGAGAGAGAGAGAGAGAGAGAGAGAGAGAGAGAGAAAGTTGTATGTGTGTAGGCCAGAAGTCAACCTATGCTGTCATTCCTCAGAATCACTCATTTCTTTTGGACAAGGTCTCTCATTGACCTAGAACTCTGAGTAAACTAAGAGGCTAACCAGCTAGCCCCAGTGATCCTCTGGTCTCTACCTTCCCAGCACTGAGATTACATGTCCATATCATCCCACCTGGCTTTATACGTGGGTTCAGAGCTTGACCTCAGGTTCCCCTTTAGCCCACACATTGCTTTAATACACCATCACATATGCTGTCAGCAAAGCTTTCAGTACTGTCTCCACAAGTGAGGTAACAAAATCCTCAAAGCCCTGTAGGCCCAGAGATCCAAAAGGGGCAAATACCAACTCGGGAAGCACAGTGTTTTGTCCAGTGACCCTGACAGCTATAGAACAGAAACCTAGATAAATCCAACTCTTACTGGTAAAAGGCAGCAAAATAGACCAAGACTGTTTTGCTTCATGTTACTATTTCTCATCAATTTATAAAGTCAATAATTTATTGATAAGAACTTCCTGAGTTTTCATTTTCTTTTAAATTTATTTTCTCATTGAAACATACTAATTATATATATTTTTCCATGGGGTAAAATATGACACTTTGATAAATATCCATATGGTAGATGTTTAAATAAGCTAATTAACATATCTATCACCTCACCTGGCTGTAATTAATAATGTGTATTTCAAAATAGCTAACATAGTCGTTATAAATGTTTTCATTAACCTATTTCATTCTTTTCTCAACCTTATGTGGAAATGACTATTATTACTTTATTTTTTGTGTGTGGCAATAAAAGCTTAAAGATAGAATCTATTTATAAAGCTCAGAATTGTCAAAAGCATGTGGAATGTTAAACTCCTACCTTTTTGTACAGCCATGAACATTTGGTGAACCTTTTCCAGGTCCCTCTTCCTCTGGGCTCAGAGGCTGCAGAATATGGGTAGAGTACTGTGGTAAACAGACCAGAGTCCCTGCATGGTAGAGACCGCATTTCAGAGAGGCACAAGAGAGGCTTTGAGTGTGTGATGTGCTCGGCAGGTGTCAAGAGTGATACACAGAAAATGACAAGAAAAACCCACTTGCTCCCCATGTAAGGCTTTCTTTCTCTTCATCTTTCATGCTTGTCCAAGTGAGATCAAGAGATGAATTCTCCTCCTCCACAGAGCTTTTCCTGACCCTTTGGCTGGAAATAAACACTCCTAAGTCCCGTCACCTTGCTGGATTACTTGCCTTGTAGCTCCTGGGAAAGGTGTTTTATTTCCCTCTGAAGAATGTGAACTCTTTGAGCTAAGCCTTGCCTTTTCCAGCTTCTACTACCCAAAGTACCTAGCAAAAACAGAAGAAAAGAAAAGAAAAAAGAACTCATAAACCCATGACTAATACAATCAATGCTAGCCATAGTCCAATGATCAAATATAGTTATTGTTTATTTACTCATTATTTCCTGTACTAATAATCTGGTTATTATTTTTAATAAATTTATAGGGCTATCTCATGGAAACAAAGCTTAGTCAACTACTAATTCTTTAAGGTCATTTTGCCATAAATCTCACACTTCAACAGAGGCCACCACCTGAGGTAGAGCTTACTGTTCTCAATAATATGGCTACAAGAAATCCAATACAAGGTTTGATAGGAGGGTCTGTTTTGATATGATTCAAAGCTGGAAGACTGAAGTACAAAGTTATAGTCATGGGCAGTTCTTTGTAGTCATTATTGGCCTAAGGGTAAAACTTAAAATAATTGAATCAGGCTAAAACTTAAAATAATTGAATGAGGCTTCTGAAAGTGTATATCATGAGCACCCAGTTCAGAATAATGTGGGCTGCTTGCTACCACCCTAAGAAATTCTGACAATGAAGACAGAGCTGGAACCTCCAAATCTGAGTTTTTTAAATTATTTACATATGTGGTGTATGTAAGGGCACCACATGTAAAATGTCCGGGGAAGCAAGAAGAGAGCATTGGACCTCCTGGAACTAGAGTTACAGATCATTGTTAGCCACCACATGGGTGCTGGGAACAGAACTCGGGTCCTCTGTAAGAATCATCTGAGCCATCTCTCCAGCCCCCTGAATTAAAAAACAAAACAAAACAATTTCCCTGGACCCCCCCCCCGGACACACTGATGTTTGAAAACCACTGTGTTGGAGATAAGTTTAACTATTGATCAACAAAAGTTTGTTTTGTTTTGTTTTGTTTTGTTTTGTTTTATGCATAGGCATGTGTATAAGTGCACCTATGTCATGCAATGCCAACAGAGGTCAGAAGAGGGTGGTGGAGTCCCCTGGAACTAGAGTTACAGAGGGTTGTTGGCTGCCATGTACTGGGAATCCATCCCAGGTCCTCTGCAATAGAAGCCAGTGTTCTTAACTGTTAAGCTATCTCTCCAACCCCAACCAACAGAAATTTTATTAAGAGAGACATAAAAAGCACTTACTATATTTCTTATAATCAAGTCTATTTGGTTTAAAAGAAGCCTTTAACCTTCATTAGGCAGACAGGGGCTGGACTAGAAGTTATAATAGGAAATCTGACAAGTATCTAGGCATAAGAAACCAAAACACATGAGTGACTGGGAATAGGAAATTCAAGCAGGGACAGAGGTTCCTCCCAAGGCCAGTGTATTCACCCTGGTGTCTCCATCTGTACACTCTCAGAACCTGGAATGGCTGACCAGTCTCAGCTTTACAAAACCTAACAGTAACAAATTAACAAACGGAAACTTCCCTTTAGATTCTTTATTCGTTACTGAAAAAGAGAAGCTTGTGCCCCAGCCTCTGTTTCCACCCCATAGCCTTCAGCAGCCCAGCAGCATGTTAGAGCAGCCCTTCACATAGAGTCCCCTCTGGGACAGGAAAGGGACAGTGGTGGAGGCGGCAGGTACTGGTGCTGGGGCATGACCTCAGATGAAGCTCTTGGTAGTCTGAGATGCATCTGAAGTCCTGCCTCTTCAAGATGCACAAGCTTAGTTCTTTGGAGGGACTCCTTTCTCCCAGGCATCTACCAGCTCTTCTGCGTGCTGGTCTTCTAGTAGAAGGAAGCAGGTTTCGAATACAAAACTTGCCTATTTTTTCACATCATAACCTCAAGCTGATAGGAGAGCTATTGTAAATTAGGTAGAAACACAGAAAAGGAAAATGAAACCCCAGAAAACACAGATGCCTAGAATAACACCTTCATGCATAATGGAAGCCTGGAAGAAAGAAAGCACTCAGTGAGCGTAGCCTGGGCTGGATAAGTGTTGCAGTTCAAACAAACCAAATATGCATTCTATGTGTATTGAATTTCTACCAAAATATATCAGCTATGACTCCTAACATAAGCAGTGTTGTTTGTAAACATAAACCAACATACCAAGCAAAACCAAGGCAAATAAAACAGAAAACAAGATCAATAAATGTGGGTTTGGTTCAGGCATAATCTAAAGCACATTTTCTGAGTCCTTAGTTTGTATCTAAATGTTGCTTTAAAGCCTTATTAATTTTCTTCACTCAATAGCCAAGTTACATTACCATAAATAAATCCTATAGTACACAGGGATAGTCAGAATGATTTATTAGCAACACTGGTCATAAAAGCATGATTTTTAATATGCATTTTCTTTTTTTCTTTTCAAAATGCTTTTACTTTTGGCTGAGTTCATTATTATACCTGTGCAGTTTTCTGTGGATGATACAATATAATCCTTATTTATATATAGAAATACATTAGTTGCTTTTCAGAAACCAAGAAACCCATGTTAATTAGGAGTGTATTTTTAGACTTTCAGTGTACTTCCAATGACCAACTAGAATAAATTAGTTTCGAGTTAGTGGGATACTACATTTATTAACTATTTTGCAATTGAAAAGAATAAATTATTTTCTACTTCCTTGGCTTTGGTCCCATTGTAATATGATTCTAAATTAGAGTGTAGCTTCCAAAGGCTTTTGACTCATGGAATCAGCTAATACCACAGGGGATGTATAAGCTGTTTCATTTTTATTACTCCAGGAGAGCCTAGAGATGTGCTAACTGTTGGGATCTTAGTATGCCAATTTGAAACTTCAGGTTTTATAAGACAATTTCTATAATAAATCACCAAGACACTAAAATCACAACAAAAATTAAGTAGATTGTTCAGAGTTTAGGCCAACAACTTTTAAAGGTCCACTAGTTAAAAACAACAACAACAACTCAGCATCAGATGTTCAACCAATATCTTGATGTTGCTTCAAAATTTGGTTGTTACATAAAGATGGATCTGATGGAATATCAGAACGACATGTTTCCATTGATAATGAATAACAGATCCTCAAATAAGTAGGCTAGAAATGACGGGCTGTCTGTCATTTAACATTTCCAAGTTTAACTTCATTTGCTCTCTAAATTGTTTATCGACATTTGACTTTGAGATGCTTTGAATAATAAGCAAAGAAATGGAGATCTCCGGGGCATGTCCTAAGTTCTGCTGGAAGTGTCTTTTCCCAGAGTCCCCTAAAGATCCACGCATCTCACAGAGATTTTACTGTGCACACTTTAGCACTTAATTATATCCCATCTTGAGCTTCTCTCCAATTTGTTCATGTACAATAGAAAGAGCTTGACCTTCACCTTTAAGATCTGGCAGACTTCTGGTGGATCCCTGGAGTTACCACTGCTTAGATGTATTTTGAAATTTAAACCCTGAGACTCACAGAACTTATTTGCAACATAGATATAGCATGTGGTTCTTGTGAGACAATATGCTTGGAAGATGTTTCCTATCCCATGTGAAGAGACTACCTCAGCAACAGTTGCTTAGAATGATAATTTCCTCCTTGCCCTCTACTATTGATTTCATGCCCCTAGTTATATGATCTATAAATACTTAAGTTCAAGCATTATGAATTTTTAAAAAGAAGATACTAATGCCAGGCATGGTGGGGTGGCACACACCTTTAATCCCAGCACTCAGCAGGCAGATCTTTGTGAGTTCAAGGCCAGCCTGGTCTACAGAGAGAGAGTTCCAGGACAGCTCGGGCTACAGGGAGACTCTGTCTCAAAAAGACAAAAAAAAAACCCAAAAAAACCTTAGTGAATGACTCAGTGGACTAGGGCACTTTTGACCAAGCCTGAGAACCTCAGTTCAATCCTCCCATCCCAATTCCTGCAAATTGACCACTGATCCTACCCCCTACATACATTAAATAAATGGATGCACTTAAAAAAGAAAGATATGCCGGGCATGGTGGGGCACGCCTTTAATCCCAGCACTCCAGAAGCAGAGGCAGGAAGATCTCTTGAGTTCAAGGCCAGCCTGGTCTACACAGAAATCTCCAGGCCAGCTGGACTAAAGGGAGACCCCGTCTCAAAAAATATATTTAAAAATATGTTTGGCATACACCTGTGTGTGTTAAGGGCTTTTTCATTGCACAGATTGGGATTAGGCTGGTACATGGCCAACATAGTAATATGCCATTGGGGAGGAGTCTTGTCTTTTCCCACCTATCTTTCATTCCATTCCAAATTCAGAACAACTGAGAGTTAATTAAATCTGATTTACAATCATAGCATCTGGAAGACTTTCCCACCCAGTCACAGTGCACACCGATACTAAGTCTCTCCAGAAAAGAGCACTACTATGAACAGGTAGAGTGTGTGCATCTTCTGAGAAGGTAACTCACCCAGAAAGGAGAGAGAAGTCAGCCGCACATGTCTGTTTCTTTATCACAAAGTCCTGGCTTTCTTTTTCTTTTTAACATTGTGACATTTTTTAGCCTTGGCTGGTCTGGAACTCTCTTTCTAGACCAGGTGGCCCTCAAACTCACAGAGCACTGCCTGCCTCTGCCTCCCGAGTGGTGGAATTAGAGGTATGTACCACCATGTCTGGGAAAATTGTTGTTTTAATGCCACACGGATTCATCAAAGGAGAGGTGGAGAGAGAGTAATGACTCAAAGCACTAAGCATATGGATCACCTTTTATGGGGAAGGGACCCTCAGAAGGGGACCCCCATGTTATGGCACTCTGAACCTATATGCCTTGCATGGCTCCGTCACTCCCCAGCTCTGCCATTACCCTTCCTGACCACACATCTATGTATCTATTTCAGACTTGCACTTGCTACTCCATTTCCCTCTGTGTCAGCCACACCCTCTCGATTGATGCTTTGCTTAGTTCGATTTTAAAATAAGATGGTCAAAGAAAGACCCTCCAAGGGTCTTTCTTTGACCATCTTATTTTCAAATCTCTTCTCCCTCTCCTTCCTGATCCTTAGATGTTCCTTACTACAAGAATTTTATTTGTTTGATTTTACAGTGGCTCATAACTGTTTTAATTCAGCAGAAAATGTACTTCAGATCTTGAATTGTGATCTTTTTTCTTTTCCTTTATTGAAGTTTTGTGCATTTCAAACAACATTTCTTAATCAAATTTAGACCCATTCCTCCTTCTTTGCCTCCCCCACCACCACACCAGAGCTCATGCATTCTGCCATACATGCCTTTCATCTTTTTCTCAGTCTTTTTAAAATTTTTCAATGCAGAAGTTTATTGTTTTGGACAGTTTACTGTTTCAGTCAGTTCTTTGACCCAGTCTTTTTTGTTACTGTTGATCCTTCCAATCTGTATCGCTCCAAGGTATGCATATATATACACACACCACATATATACCATTATGATGTCTGAAAATAAACTATAGGTTAATTTCAAACCATGTTAGGGGATCCACATTTTGGTAAAAGAATTGTATGCAAGTAAAGAAAAATATTATTTTACTTTCCTACACTATGTAGCAAGTTGATGAGTAACATCAGGAATTATATTTACTAAAAGAAAGAAAGAAAGAATTATTCAGTTTGCCTTACAAATAGAGATTTGGTGTAGGATCCACAAATGAGGGATACCATCCATTGTTTGTTTTTCTGAGACTGTGTTACTTCACTTAGCAAAATGGCTTCTAGTTCCATCCATTTACCTGCAAAGTTCATGATGTCATCTTTCTTTACTGTTGCATAAAACTCCATTGTGTAGATGTATCACATTTTCTTTATCCACTTGTTGGTTGAGGGACATTTGGGTTGCTTCTAGCTCTTCACTATTGTGAAGAGAGCTGCAATAAACACAGAAGTGAATGTATCTCTGTGATAGGATGAGTCTTGTGGGTACGTACCCAGGAGTGGAATGGCTGGGTCAGGTGGTAGGCTCATTTTGAGAGAGTTCTCCACACTGGTTTCCATAGGGGTTTTACGAGTTTACATTCCCACCAGCAGTGGATGAGTGTTCCCCTCTCATCAAAAACTCTCCAGCCATTTGGTATCCTTTGTTTTCTTGATGATAGCCAGTCTTTTTATTTCAAAGCCAATTTTTATTGAAGATTTGTGAATTTCATACAAAATTTCCAATCAAATCTAGACTGTGCCCCCATCCTTGCCACCCCCACCCCACCAAAGCTCATGCATTCTGCCAAATTGTTTTTCATCATAGCCAGTCTTATTGGCATGAGATGATATCTTAAAGTGGTTTTAATTTGGATTCCCTTAATTATTAGTGACTTTGAACACTTTTTAAGATGTTTCTCAGCCATCTTTACTTCATCATTTGTGAAGTCTCTGATCAGGTCTCTACTCCATCTTTCCAGTGGGTAATTTGTTTTCTTGCTCCTTTGTGTTTTGAGTATTTTATATAGTATTGATGTTAATGCTCTGACAGATGTATCACTGGTGATACATCTTCTCCCACTCTGTGGGTTTTCTCTTCACTTCCCTGATTGTTTCTTTCACTGTACAGAAGCTTTTGAGTTTAATAAGGTCCCACTTGGCAATTGTTGACCTTATTTCCAGCACAGCTGCTGTCTGATTTTAAAAAACTTTCCTACACCTATGTCTTATAGGGTACTACCAACATTTTCTTCTCTCATTTTCAGAGTTTCAGGTTTGACATTGAGGTATTTGATCCATTTGGAATTGATTTTTGTACTGGGTGAGAGGTAAGGGTTTAATTTTATTCTTCCACAAGTGGTGATCCAGTTTTGCCACCATCATTTGATGAAGATGCTGTGTTTCCCCCATGGAGTCTTCTTGGCCTCTTTGTAAAATATGAGGTGGCTGAAATTGCAGGTGCTCAAGTTTGGATCTTCCATTTTATTCCATTGATCTACGGGTTTGTTTTTGTGCTAGTATCAGGCTGTTTTTATGACTACAGCCCTATACTATAGTTTGAAGTCTGGTATAGTATTCCCCCATGCTCTTTTTGTTCAGGGTTGCTTTGGCTATCTGGGGTCTTTTGTTCTTCCATATGAGCTTCAGGATGATTTTTTTCTACATTAGTGAAGAAGTTCATGGGGATTTTAATTGGGATTGCATTGAATTGTATATTACTTTGGGCAGGATGGTTATTTTTACTGTATTTATTCTTCCATCTTCTATCTTCTGGTCTTCTTCAATCTCCTTCTTCATGGATTTGAAGTTTTTATAGTAGAGATTTTTAATGGATTTCGTCAAGTGTGTTCCTAGAAAATCTTTGGAGACTATTGTGAATGGGAAGGTCTCCTTGTTTTCCTTCTCCAATTGTTTGTTATTGGCTTAATTTTGTATCCTGCCACTTTACTGAAACTGTTAATCATTTCTAGGAGTTTTCTGGTGGAGTTTTTGGTGTCCCTTAGGTAAAAGTTCTTGTCATTTGCAAAAAGGGATAATTTGATGTCTCCTTTTCCAATTAGTACTCCTTTAATTTCCTTTTCTTGTCTTATTGCTCTAGCAAGTGTTTCAAGCATTATATTGAACAGGAATGGGGATGGGGGCAGCCTTGCTGAGTTCCTGACTTTAAGAGGAATGCTTATAATTTTTCCCCATTCAGAATAATGTTGGCTGTGGGTTTGTTGTATATGGCTTTAATTATGTTGAGGAATGTTCCCTCAAGTCCAGTTCCCTCTAGGACTTTAAACATGAAGGCAATTTGAATTTTGTCAAAGGCCTTTTCCTCATCAATTGAGATGACCATGTGGTTTTTGTCTTTCAGTCTGTTTATGTGCTTTATAACATTTATTGATTTATGTATGTTGAATCATCCCTGCAACTCTGGAATTAATCTGACTTAGTTATATGGGTGATCTTTTTGATGTGTGCCTGTATGTGGTTTGCAAGTATTTTGTTGAGAATTTTTGCATCTATGTTCATTAATGAATTGGGTCTCTAGTTTTCTTTTTTGGGTGCATCTTTGCCTAGTTTTGGTATTAGAGTCATGCTGGCTTCATAGAAGGAATCTGGGAGATTTCCCTTTGTTTCTATCCTCTTGAATAATTTAAGTAATAATGGCTGTAGTTCCTCTTTAAATGTATTATAGAATTCTGCCATGAATCTATCTGGGCCTGGGCTTTTTTAGTTGGGAGTTTTTTTTTGTTTTGTTTTGTTTTGTTTTTATTTATTTATTTTTTAAGGGATTCTACAATACAATGACACAGTTGTTTGCAGATAGCATTGACATCACTCATTGTGTCATACAATCAGGTAATTGGTGCATTTTGCAAGTATTTATGTCCAAATTTTGAACAACCCAAGGTTCCCATAGACCAGTTGGAGAAGCTTGTATGCACAGACATGTTGATCAATCAGGAGTCCAGACTATATTCCTGTAGTCTCATGATTCACCCCTATCTCCCCACAGCCCTTACAATCTACCACGCCTCCTCTTCCGCAGTTTGTTCCCTGGGCTTTGGGAAAGGGGCACAAGTGGGTGAGAAGAAAACAGTCTAATTTCTTTGGAGTTGTCATTTTGGACTCCAGTCTGTTCAGGTTGTTTCCCTTCATGGATTGACAGCTTTCCCAGTGATACCCTTTTTAGTCATACTAACAAAGCACAAGCTATTGGATGTACAGGCATTTAAGCAGTACCAATTATTATGTCAAGCTAAGCTGTGAGCATAGACACAGATGCTTGGATGGTATGCTAATCCGCAAACTGTGGTTTCTCTATAAAGGGTGACAAGTTCTTATTGTGGCTTATAACATCTCCTAACCACTAGAGGACATAAGCTTGTGGCATCCGCTGTGAGTTATTCCTCCAAGGAGAGAGCTAATAGCCAAATAGATTTGGGATATATATAGACACTTGGCTGCCACTGTTGCACAGTATCTCCAGGCTGTTGAGGTGTAGCTGATATTGACGGAGGAGTCTTGCTTGTCTCAGGGAGACCAATATTTTGCTGTATTGCTTTAGTGGCCTTTGGTAACGCTCTCTAGCATTTCAGAGGCCAGTTGTACGCTAGCAAGTGACGTCTCATAACATTTTTCATGCTCACACCAGGTCTTCGACAACAGGGACTTACTGCCTTTCTCCTTGCATATATCCCACTTATAGGCAAAAGGCCTTTATAATTGGGGGGGGGGTTTGAATCCCCTAGCCAACATCTCCTAGGCAGAATAATTCATTGCTGATGTCAGAGCTTTCCTGTAGTAATATATTTTGCTTAATTACACAACTTATAAACACTTTACTATTGAATTTGGCTCTAGATAGAGAATTATCCTTTCACAGTTCCTATGCCTATCAGTCAATTAAAAAAGGGTAGTTATGCCTGTTTTATAGGAAATTACCACTGTAACAATTGGCTCTAATTTACAGTTAGGGAGTGGTTTCATTACCATCATGTTTTTCTTTTTCCTATAAAGGGGAGAGGTAGGAAGGTTTCTCAGTATCTGGAAGGTAAACTTCATTAGGGCCCATTATAAACAGTTAACCCCAATAGTATTCAGAGAGATGCTCAGTGTCTGTGACTCAGGCAGTCTGAGGTTCCTCTTTCTTTAATGTTCAGATGGGTCAACCTCTCTGCTGGCATTTCCCAGTCCATCCTGCACAGCCATAAGTTGTATGTTTTCAGGCATTTAGATTGGTGATTTTTACCTGTGGGAACATAAAATTCTCCTCCCATTGTTAGTTTCAAGATCAGAAAAATTGAAAATTTATCAATAGGATTGGAACACAGAGTTTTCCATTTGTATCCCAGAAAGGATAGTACCCCACCTCCCACTTCACCCTTTTTTTTTTTTTAGGTTTTTATGTTTTGACCTATAGATGCCTAAGTTGTATTGCACATACCCATAAACAGGGGCCAAGGCATAAGCTTTCATTAAATTTACCCAAACTGTTTCTCATTGACTGTATGCTACTTATTTGGGAAGGAAATTTAAGCTTAGTTCCTTTAAATTGTCCTACAAGTAAAAGAAAGTGTTATAATGTGATTTTGTGTTATTCAGAAAAAATATACAGGCCATTTGTATACCTTAACCCAGTACAAATTATAAATAAAACCAATTAACATTTTATATTCCCAATTAGTTCAGTTGTATTACCATTTCCACCAAAACCTACACCTAAATTTAACTAATCTAAACAATTCACTAAGCCTTAAAATATCTTATACTTGGTGGATAAAGCTTGGGCAGAGGTGAGTACCTGCTAACTAAATTTTACCCAATAAACACTTTGCTCTTTAACGCTATATGACTGGACTAAGACTTCTACTTATTTGGGAAGTAAGAATTTAAGCTTAATTCCTTTAAATTGTCCTACAAGTGAAAGAAAGTGTTACACTGTGATGTTGTGTATTTCAGAAAAATATAGAGACCAACTCAATACAAACTATAAATAAAACAACTAGCATTTTATATTCCCAGTTAGTTCAAATGTCAGTATCTAACTCTCCCCCCCTTTTTTTTCACAAGAATCCTTCATATATGGGAGTTTTTTTTAAATTACAGTTTCAATTTCTTCATATATTATGGGTTTGTTTAAGCTGTTGATCTCTTCTTGGTTAAGCTTTAGTGATTTCCATGATTTCAGATATTCATCCATTTCTCTTAGGCTTTCAAATTTAGTAGAGTATAGGCTGTTAAAGTATTCCCATATGATTGTCTGGATCTTTTTGTTATCTGTTGATATTTCCCTTTTCATCTCTAATTTTATTGATTTGGAGTTGCTCTTTCTTTCTTTTGGTCAACTGGGCAAGAGGTCTATCTTGTTTATCCTTTCAAAGAACCAGGTCTTGGATTCACTGATTTTTTTTTTTTTGTATTGCTTTCTTTGTTTCTACTTCTTTGCTCTCTGCTCTATTTGTTATTTCTTCCTGTCTGCTGGTTTTAGGATTAATTTATTGTTGTCTCTCAAGTGGTTTTAGATGCAGTGTTAGGCCATTTATTTGTGCTCTTTTTGTTTTGTTTTTTGTTTTGTTTTATGTTAGGCACTTAGGGATATAAATTTCCCTCTTAGGACTGTTTTAAAGTGTCCCTTAGGTTTTGTTGTGTTGTATCATCCTTTTCATTTAGTGCCAAGAATACTTTTATTTCCTTCTTTATTTCTCCTTTGACCTATTTTTTTTATTCAGGAATGTGCTCTTTAGTCTCCATGAATTCTTATAGACAGTAGGGCTCTTTCTGGGGTTCATATTAAGCTTTATTGCACTGTGGTCTGAGAGAATGCATGGAATTATTTCAATATTTTGTATTTGTTGAGGTTTGCTCTGTGTCCCAGTATATGTTCAATTTTGGAGAACATTCCATGGGATGCCAAGTGGAAAGTGTATTCTTTTTTTTTGGGGGGGGGTCTTTTTGAGACAGGGTCTCCCTGTAGCCCCAGCTGTCCTGGAACTCACTCTGTGACCAGGCTGGCCTTGAACTTACAAAGATCTGCCTGCCTCTGCCTCCCAAGTGCTAGGATTATTCTTTGGTGTTTGGGTGGAATATTCAGTAGATATCTGTTAGGTCCATTTGGTGTATCATATTGTTCAGTTCAGATGTCTCTTTGTTTATTCTTTGTCCAGTTGACCTATCCAATGGGCTCAGTGGGGTTTTGAATTCTCCCAGTATTAGTGTGTTTGGATTAATCTGTGCCTTTAAGTCCTGCGGAATTGCACTTATGAAATTCAGTACACCAGAGTTTGGTGCGTATATATTTATAGTTGTTAAATCTTCATGATTAATTGTTCCTTTGATAAGGATGTAGTGATCTTCTTCATCTCTTCTGATTAGTTTTAATTTGAAGAATATTTTGTCTGATATTAGA
Source organism: Rhizomys pruinosus (assembly GCA_009823505.1). Classification (NCBI taxonomy): domain Eukaryota; kingdom Metazoa; phylum Chordata; class Mammalia; order Rodentia; family Spalacidae; genus Rhizomys; species Rhizomys pruinosus. The sequence goes on from VZQC01004208.1 coordinate 817,317, forward strand.
ATAGCAACTCCTGCTTGCTTTTTGGTACCATTTTCTAGGAATATTTTTTCCATCTTTTCACCTTAAGATAGTGCCTGACCTTGAAGGTGAGATGGATAAACAATAAAAAGTTGGATTCAACATTTTAATCCATTCTCCCAGTCTGTGTCTCTTGATTGGGAAGTTCAGACCATTACTATTTAAGGTTATTATTGAGAGATGTATATTGCTTCCCTTCCACTTACTTTCTGTTTGCACTTTCAGTCTAGGTTTGTATTTCCACAGTTAAACCTTCATTAATTACTTTCTTTTGCCACTTGGGAAGAGTTCCTTCTTTCCTGTGTCCTTTGAATTGCTTTGAGTATTTTCTGAAGGTTGGTTTTCTGGACATGTATTCTTTCATCTGTTTATGTCATGAAAGACTTTTTCTTTCCCTTTAATTACAATTGACATTTTTGCTGGGTCAAGTAACCTGGGTTGGCATCTATAGTCACTTAGAACTGGGAATACTTTGGCCCAAGCTCTTCAGGCTTTCATCATTTGCATTGAAAAGTCAGCTGTAATTCTGATGGGTTTCCCTTTGTACATAACTTGTTGTTTTTCTCTTATGGCTTTCAGTATTCTATCTTTGTTTTGAGCATCTAGTGTTTTTACTATGAATTGGCATGGGGAATTTCATTTCTGGTCTTGTCTATTTGATGTTCTATGTGCTTCTTATATTTGTGTGGGTATCTTTTTTCAATTTGGGGAAATTTTCTTCTATAATTCTGTTGAAAATCTGATCAATACCGTGATCCTGGGATTCTTCTCCCTCCTCTATCCCTATGATGTAGAGGTTTGGTCTTTTCATGGTGTCCCACAATTCCTGATTATTCCACTCGTGTTTTTCTTTAATTTTTCATAATTTTTGCTTGATCATTCCAGTTTTTCTATGTTGTCTTCCAGTCTTGTTATTCTATTTTATGCTTCATCCATTCTGTCACTGAGGCTTTCTCCCAGCCTTTCTTGTTGACCAAATGAGTGTTGATTTCCTTTTTCATTTCAGCCTGAGATTCTTTTAGTATTTTCACTTCCTTCCAGAGTTTGTTATTCTTGCCTTCTAGTTCTTTGATTCATTTTTCAGTTTCCTTTTTCATTTCGGCCTGAGATTTTTTTTCAGTATTTCCACTTCCTTCTGGAGTATGTCATTCTCTCCATCTAGTTCTTTGCTTCATTTGTCTGTGTGCTCTTTATATTCCTTGATTTCTTTGACTATGTCTATGATAGTTCTTTTAAGATCTGTGTCCTGGATTACCTCCAGGTAGTTCTCATTGTAGGAGTCTTCTATAGGACTGGTAGAATTTAGTGGAGATTTATTATTTGTTTTTCTGCTGCGCTTTTGGCATATGGTTTTGTTTTGTTGTTTGTATTCTGTTATGAAACTCCAGTGTTTCTTCTTTGAGTTGAAGGCTGACTTTGCTTGTTTTCTTCAGATCCCTTTACAATTTTCTTATTAGTTATGAAAAGCTGACTGACCTAGGCTTCGGCTTTTCACTTTTGATTTTGTACTGGTGGGACCAGCTGGTTCTCACTCTTCTAGCTGGAACTTCTCCAGAGGTCCAGGACAGGCAACAGTCAGGTCAGCTTGAACCTTGCACCAGTTCTCCTGGCCTGTCTGTGCTGTCCTGCAGAGCTGGGCTGCTCTGCCAGGTGGTCTCAGTGTCCTGCTTGGTTCAGGGTGGATATGTGGGCCTCAAGCTTCTGGGAGCTGAGCCTATGCTGATCCGGAGCCACGGTTCTCCAGGGTTGGGGCCAGGCAGTTGGTGCTCTGACTGCCCCTCCTGGCATGGGTGGGACCTTCTGGAGGTGGGGGCCAGCCGCTGGTGGTTTGTGGAGCCTACCTGGAGTGGGGACTGGCCTCTGGTGGACTGCCTGCTCCACATTGCCTGCATGGGACCTTCCCAGGGTGGAGGCCAGCTGGCCATTGGTGGACCACCTGCTCCATGTGGCATTTGTGGGGCCTACCTGCTGGTGGACTCCCTGCTCCTTGCGGCATGTGCAGGGTCTTCTGGGGATGGGTGCCAGCTACTGGTGGTTCAGTGGGCCTTCTGGAGGTGGGGGCTGGCCTCTGGTGGACCACCTTCTCCATGCAGCATGTGCAGGGCCTTCCAGAGGTGGGGCCCAGTTGCTACTGATCTGACTGTTCTGTGTGGTGTGCATGGGGCCTTCTGGGGGGCAGCCTTGAATTGTGATCTTTATCTGGGCTGTTGACGTGTGGCTCCATAACCCACAATGGAAGAAGCAACATGTATTAGTCACTTTTCTGTTGCTGTGATAAAGCACCATGACCAAGGAACTTCTAAAAGGAAGAGTTTATTTGAGCTTACGATTGACGGTTCCAGGGAATTAGAGTCCATTGTGGCGGGAGGCATGGCAGCTGGAGACTGGAGCAGGAAGCCGAGGGTCACATCTCGCAAAGAGCACAGGAAGCAGAGAGAGAGCAACTGTAGACCACGAGGCTTGTTAAGCTCACTAAGCCTGCCCACAGTGACACACTTCCTCCAGCATGGCCACACGCCCCAGGACCTCCAAAAACAATGCCACCAACTGGAGACAAACGTCTGAATACCTAGAGCCTATGGGGGACACTCATTCAAACCACCACATTCCACTCCCTGGCCCCCATAGGCTCCTGACCATATAAAATGCAAAATGCATTTAGTCCAACCTTAAAAGTCCCCATAGTCTTTACCAGTTTCAATGCCATTCAAAAGTATACAGTCCAAGTCTCTTCTGAGACTCAGGCCAATCTCTTAACTGTAATCTCCTGTAAAATCAAAAGACAAATTACATACTCCCAATATACAGTGGAACCGAATACACATTCCCATTCCAAAAGGGAGGAATAGAGGCATAGTGAGGAAATACCAGACCAAAACAAGACCAAAAACCTGCAGGGCAAACAACAAGTCCAGTAGCTCCACATGCAACTTCTGGGACTTGACTTCCAAAGTGCTTAGATGGCTCAGCTCTTCCAGCTTTGCTTGCAACACTGAACTTTCCTAGTGACGTGTAATCTGTTATCATTCAGAATGATATTTGGGAGTAAGTGAACAAAGTGCTTAAAGTTAATGTAAATTTTAAATGACTTTCATTTGTATGTTTCAAGACATTTTTATCCATCTAAAATGTATAAAGGTAAAGGTATTACTCTGTCATTTTCCATGAAACTTTTTTCTTTTTCTTTTTTTAATTTATTGTTGTTATTAAACTATTTCCATACATCATACATCATTTCTTAATCGAATTTAGAGTCACTTCCCTTTCCATGCCCCCCACCCCACCTGAGTTCCTGCACTCTGCCATACATGTCTTGCATCTTTTTCTGAGTCTTTCCAGAGGTTTTTTTTTTTTCAAAGAAGACACTTATTGTTTAGTCCATGAAACTTTTATATTCATCTTTAATTAATTTGTATACATTGGATTACTTAGGAACCCACTTTGTTTTTCCAACGAGGACACATTTGCCATTCTCTATCATTGCTCCTAATGGTGCTGTCACACGCATCCCCTAGCCATGTCTGGAAGTTGATTTGGGGACTCATACTATATTGATTCTGCTTTGACATTTTCTGTAGATGACCCCTACCTCCTTCACTTTCATGTTTAAATATAACCCCCTCATTGAAGATTGGAAGTTTAAAATTACAGCCCTCCCCAGCATGGAAACACACATGCAGCACACACCTCATACACAAGCACACTCCCACATACACAGGCTTCTTAGAGTTTCTTCTAACTTTTCTGATTTTGGGGAGGGTCTTTTTGAGACAGGGTCTCACTATATCCCCAGCCGGCCTGGAACTTGTTATGTAGACCAGGCTGGCCTCAATCTCACAGAGATCTGCCTGTCTCTGCTTCTGGAGTGCTAAGGTTAGGCATGTGCTGCCATGCCCAGCCTTTCTTTTTTTATTTTATGTGTATGAGTGTTCTGCCTGCATGGATGTAAGTGCACTACATTGTGCCATGCACATGGAGGCCAGAAGAGAGCATCAGATCCCCTGGTACTGAAGTTACAAATAGTTATTAGCTTTCATGTGGGTACTAGGAACTGAGCCCGAGTCCTCTACAAGAGGAACCAGTGCTCTTAACCTCTGAACCACCTCTCCAGCCCCCCTTTTTTATATTTTTAAATTGTAGAGCATTTATTGCCAGGTGTTATAGTCTATATTTAGCCTATTTGTTTTGAAGTTGCATCTCTTCCTCCACTAGAATGTGGTGTTCTTGAAGACAAGAATATTTTTTTTCCTTTGGTTTTGCTGCACTGCCAATTTCTAAACTAGTTTCCCTACTATATGGGTTTCAGTATTCTAGAATAGTTCAGAGCACCTATACAGTTTTTACGTTGGGTTTTCTTCTTCTAAATAGAGTAATATGAATTCCAATAATATGAATTCCAGAAATATATTAATAAGTATGTCTGGCTAAAAATGTCTTCTTTTGTGACCCTGAGTCAAGGCTGAGGTGAATGAATGCCCCTAATCTTTCTCTATGCTGGAGATGTGTTTCTAGCACACACACAAAGTATGGTCAGTCTTCGTATGTATTGTGTGTGTGTGATGAGGGGAAGTGTCTAGCCAAAGCCTGCTTTGTTCTCTGGTCACACACTTCATCTCCAGATTCCTAATTTCCCACATCCATTGAAAATCAGGTTCTCAGCACCTGCCAGGGAGATATTTTCCCAAGGGATGGTGTGCAGAACTGTTTTCTCACTTTCTTGCTTTTTAAACATTCAAGTTATAAAACATAATAAAAACATTTTAAAGAGAATCACAAAGGAAAATAAGGAAAGAGGAACATGTGGAGCACATCCACCAATGGTAATGCAGCAGAAACTGAGTTTGTCTTAGCATTTTAGGGGAACAGTATTGGACATAGCATCTCACTATTATACTCAACAGTGTCAGAGTGGCTCTGTGTGTGTATGTGTGTGTGTGTGTGTGTGTGTGTGTGTGTTTAGACATGTTTTAAAAATATTTCTTATTTTATTGTTTTATGTTTTTGAGTGTATTCCACTAAATGCTAGTAAGTGCACCCATGTGTACCATGTCCATAGAATCCAGACCAGAAGAGGGCATCAGATGCCCTGCAGCTAGACCTGTGAATGTTTGTTAGTCAGTATATAGGTGTTGGGAACTGAACCTGGGTCCTATGCAAGAGCAGCCAGTTCTCTTAAATGCTGAGCCATCTTTTCAGCCCCTGTGGGTATGTTTCAAATGAGAGTCATTTTATCAATCTGTTCAAAAACATTTGCACATCACTGTTATGATGTCTGATTTTTTTTATGAAACCATTTAGTGTATATGAATGAATCAGGGTGTAGATGAAATGTACCCATCTGCTAATAATTACTGTCTAGTGGTCATGGATATTCGGCTTTTTGGTCATTTCTAAAATTTTTAACATAAAAATGGTAGAGAGATTTTAAATTTAGATTTAGATTTTTAATTGAGTTTAAAAAAAACAATGGGTTCCTGAGTTATAGTTTTTCTAAGTTAGAAGATTTTTTACAAATGCATCTCAGGGCTAAAGACCTAGCTCAGTGGTTACAAGCACTTACTTCTGTTGCAGAAGTCCCAGGTTCAGTTCCACCTGGCACCTCAAAACCACTTGTAACTACAGTTCCAGGGGGCCCAGTGCACTCTTCTGGTCTCTGCAGGCTCCTGTACACATACAAGAAAAAATAAAAATAGTGATTGTGTCTGTTGTAGGTGACTGTTCATTCATAGTTCTCATTTGTTCATCTTTGTTCTTCATTCATTCCCACTAGATTTTAAGAACAACAGTAAGATGTGCAGTTTCACTATTCAGAGGAAAAGTTAAGCATAGGAGAGGCTACCATGAAGTGGAGCATGGGAAGGGGGTGACCTGATGAGGTGGATGGAGAAGTCATGGAGGAAGTGACCCTCTGCACAATCTCAAGGCAAGCATAGGAGTTATCTACACAGAAAGACATGATACAAATCCAACCCACCCAGACCTGTCAGCAACATGGGTGTGCGCTTACTAGATTCCAGATCCTGAAGATGTGATTCACTTCCCACTATAGGCTGATTATCCCTTCTCTGAAATGATGGACACTAGAAGCATCTTGGATTTTGAGCATTTCTTCTTATTTTGTAATGTACATAGTGTAATATCTTGAGATGGGAACTGATTTAGACAGGGTATTAATTTTCATCTCATATACATCTTATACACATAGCTCAAAGTCATTTTGGACAATTTTTTGTACGTGAGTAAAGATTCATGGTCTAGAATTTCCCAGTTGTGACATCACCTGGATGCTCACAGAGGTTCAGATTTTGCAATGTTTCAAATGTCGATTTTCATATTACAGAAGTTTAAACTATGCCTAATTATTTTGCTTCACAGCCTGTTTAATGAGATGTTATTTCCCTTTAAGGCACTGGAAAATAATCTTCCTAAGTTCATCAATCTCATATTCCAAGTTCGTTGATTCTAAAACATCATATTATGATATCAATAAGAAAATTAAGAACTAATGACTTTGTGTTGTAGCTGCAAAATTATGAAAAATACAAGATATAGTAAAAAATACTTTTCAGGACTGGAGATATGGCTCAGCTGTTTAGAGCACTGGTTTCCTTGTAGAAGATCCAGGAGTGATTCTTAACACCCACATGGCAATTAAAAACCATGTGTAAATCTGTGTAAGAGAGATCTAATGCCCTCTTCTGATCTCTGTGGGCATTGCAGAACACAGATCCACTTAAATACATGCAGGCAGGCAATACATTCCTCCTACACATAAAATAAAATATTAAAAATTCTTTGCATATAAAATGTACTAAAATTTATGGTAGAAAATGAGAAACAACTTTAATTGGTTCTGTTTCACAGAATTATTTTCCTTTAATCTCTCTCTAATCTCAAAAGCAGAGTCTGTGACACTACTGCTGATGTCTAATAACCTGCCACCCTTCCTTAGTACCTTGTGTTCTGTAGACCAGTTTCTACATGTACGTGCATCCTGAAAGGGAAACTGGGAAAGAATGTTCAGAAATCAGATTTATGTAGCTAAGCCACGGTGATAGGTGATAGCTTTAGAACAGAGCGAGCTTCCTCACAGTGGATGATCAAAGCAATCCGTGTAGCCCTCCTCTGAGGAGAATGGAGGGCCGGGGTGATGTAAAGCTTCCATCTAGCTGTGTCTCCCTGAGTTGTATCTTCCTTCTGCTGTGACCCAGAAGCCTCACCTGCATGCCTCTGTCCTCCAGCCATCAATGGGAATAGCATCCTTTTCTGCTCTTGAAAATATAACACACCAATAGAGTAAGACAGCATGGATTACTGTAAAGAGTTTTTCTAATACAGGCTCCAGTGTTGGCAGCTAATGATGGTGTCAGCGTTTTGAGCTCACGTTGCAGAGGGCATTTGTGGCCCCAGAACCTATCTGTATGCAGCACACTAAGGTGTTTTATTTAGTCTTAATGCTGATGGAGCACAACACATTAGGAACACTGCAGTGGACAGCCACTCAACACCTCATCTGCTAAAATGAAAAGAGATCAAGATGGAGGAAAATAAATCCTTGTCATATCAGCACACATTGGTTAGAAGAAAAGGCAAGTGGGGCTGGAGAGATAGCCTAGCGGTTAAGAGCGCTGATTGCTCTTGCAGAGGACCCCCCCCCAGCACCCACATGGTGGCTGAGAACCATCTGTAACTCCAATTCCAGGAGAACTCCAGTTCCAGGGGAATCTGACACCCTCTTCTGACCTCTGCGGCATTGCACGACACGGGTGCACAAACCTACATGCAGACAGTACATTCATACATACAAAATAAATAAATAAAAATTAAAAAAAAGAAAAGGCAAGTGAAACTCATCAATATAAATGGTATTGTTAACCCTCCTCGTTTACATACACAATTCCAATTATACCTATTATGATGTACTTAGCTGGAGGGCAGCCTGGAGTTTTAGATGTGTTGAGAGCATAATGATTTAGCCAATTCTCTCTCTCTCTCTCTCTCTCCCTTTTTTTCTCTGTGGCTTGGTTAAGCATACTGTGTGTTCTTCTTCCCATTTTACATGTCAAATGAACAGTGGACTTTGCTACAATTGTCCTAAATTGGCTGCTTTCATGCCCTATGGATTTTTTTACAGCAGGGTTTGAGCAGACACAAAGGATTCTGATTTAACTGCTTTGGGTTTAAGGGTCTAAAACATTTTGGAAAAAAAGTATGCCTTCAGATTCTGATACAGCCAGGGTTTAGGACTATAACGGTTAAGTAGAGTGTGCAATCAGCAGGGGTGGGCGGCTTGAGCGATGATTCAAAGAGCAAGGACCCAGCTCAAAGAGCATCACGAATACATAGGACAAGCTCTCGAGAGAGAGCTATCCTAGAACATCTCCAGATGTACTAAGAGCAGCCAGGGTTGGGGATAGGAAGTAGAAGGAAATGGAAAAGACCCTGAAATTTTAGAATTATTGCTTAGGTGTTAAAAGTATATGTCACTTACCAAAGAGAGAAAATATTCATCTTGACTCTTATCTTGCATACTTTATGCAAATATAAACATGTATTGCTCCTTCTGACGTCTATGTTAAAGGCTTGCATAGAAAGAATTTTAAGTTCACCAGTTAGTTATTTTTTTCCCTTCACATTTGTAAGATGCTTTAAATCCCATTTAATCAGGCATTCCTAACAGCTGCCCTGTGAATTGGCCAGGCAGTATTACCCACATAGGACAAGTGAGAAAATTGAAGCTCTGAAAGGTTAAGTGCATCGCCCAAGGTCATATAGCAACTTGGTAATGAGCTGGGATTAGAAATCACAGCCCAGAGGTCTTGTCTATTGCCAGTTTCATTGAATTTGGTTTCTGCTGCAAAATGAATGATGATAATGAAAATTTAAGAGTATAGAATACATTTTTTCCAGGCAGCATTTCAAAATGAAAGAAGCGTATGGATATTCTGGAATCTGTTTTCAATATTCCTAGAAAGTTTAGCAGAAAAGCTTTGCAATTTTGCTTAATTTCATCCATATACAAATAAGGTCTTTAGCTCCCTGTTCATTTTGAAGTACTTCAAGGCTTAGGGGTGGGAAAGGATGCTAGTGGTAAAAGGCTGTGCTTGGTGCACCTGCTGCTTCTGCTCTGTATATGGAGTACCAAGATGAATAGAAGGCACTGCATTAAAATATTCTGCATATAGCTCTTCCAGAACCATGCATTTTTAAGCCACTTATTCTTAGTCTTTCATTTCTCCTTGAACAAAGAGTTAGACTACAGAGTTGATGGCCTTTGGAAAATAAGCACAGAGGTTATATCATCATTTCTGAACTCTTATAAAACCATGGAGAACTTTGGCATTATTATCTGCCCATCAAGCTTCACTTCTGCTGCATGAGGAGAATTAATAATGCATGTATGTACATTTCAGTTTCTCACACAGCATCTAGGTGAGTGTCCTACATAAGCAGACATCTGATAAATATTTATCAATGATGACAGCTCTGCATGTGGTAAATGCTTCCCTCTGAAAACTCAGAGTCTGGAGATCTGTTGCTCCAAATTTAAGTAGGAGACAGGCTGATACTAAACCTCTGTTTTTGTTCATTTTCTGTAAAGGAAGCTGACTCTGACTCTTCACAATAGCTATGATGAAACTGAATAGAGGCGTTCTTTTGTGTGTAATTAGTCAGTAGAGAGTATGTGCTTTGGGGGTTGTAATGCTGAAAAGTCGTGGGCTACCTTACTTCAGACTGTAGTCTTTGTCTGCAACCTTGACTTAGAAACAGACTTCTCCAAGTCTGAACTCTACCCCTTCATAGCAATGCATTGTTTTGATTGAATGTAAATTCCATTTTATTATGTAGCATATCTAATGTAACTTGGGTACAATGATCTTGAGGAAAACTGCTCTTTCATTTTCTTTTATTTTTATTTTATGTGTATGAGTGTTTTGTCTGCACATCTGTGAGTACAGTAATGCATGCAATGCCCACAGAAGTCAGAAGAGGGAGTTGGATCCCCTGGAACTGGAGCTATGGGCAGTTGTTAGCTGCTCTGTGGGTGCTGGGAACTGAACTTGGATCCTCTGTAAAAGTGACCAGAGCTCTTAACTGCTGGGCATTCTCTCCAGCCCCTTCCCTTTTCCTTTATTTTTTTAATTTAATGCTTAATGAAAAAAAAAGTCTTGGGACACAAAACAGTATCTTCCAGATGCATGAGCTGCTGTCACAAACAAAATGTAAAAATTATAAATGGCCAATGATTAAATCTAATAAGAACAGCTGTGCAGTCCATCTTTTCCATGCTCTTCAAATGCAACCCCATGCTGCAGAAGAAACAAAATCTGGTGGGTTTTTTTTTTTTCTTACATTCAAGTGAGCGATGCTGTTTGTCTGAATGGTCATATAAATATTTTATGCAGAGGTATTAGTAAGAGTGAATGGACAGGGGCTGGAGAGATGGCTCAGCAGTTAAGAGCACCAACTGCTCTTGCAAAGGACCTGGGTTCTATTCCCAGCACCCACATGGTAGCTAAGAACCGTCTTTAACTCCAGTTCCAGGGGAATCCAACGCCCTCTTCTGACCTCCGTGGCATTGCACGACTCGGGTGCACAAACCTACATGCCGACAGTACACTCAGACACATAAAATAATAATAAAAAAAGTGAATGGACAAAGAGAGCACTTGATTATTCCATCTGCTCCTTTCCATTACTAGAAAATGGCTTAGTTTACCAGAAACATGGAATATATAGAAGTTATTCCCTGTCTTCTCCTGTGTGCACACAACATGGGAATAAAAGATTATTCTGGGGGCTGGAGAGATGGTTCAGTGGTTAAGAGCACTGACTGCTCTTGCAGAGGACCTGGGTTCAATTCCCAGCTCCCACATAGCGGCTAAGAACTGTCTTTAACTCCAGTTCCAGGGGAATCCGATACCCTCTTTTGACCTCTGCAGCATTGCACAACACAGGTGCACCAACCTACATGCAGACAGTACATTCATACACATAAAAAAAATAATAAATAAAAATTTTAAAAAAGATTATTTTGTCACTTTCCTTCCTAGAAATAATTCAATCACTGGAACCTTGGAGGCAGGTATTTTTGAGACAGGGTCTCCCTGTAGTCCCAACTGGCCTGGAACTTGCTATGTAAAGCAAACTGGCCTCCAACTCACAGAGATCTTCTGGCCTCTGCCTCCCAAGTCCTGGGATTAAAGGCATGCACCACCATACCCACCTCATTGGAACTTTTACCCATTATTGTTTGTCTTCTCTTCTTTCATGGAGTCAAATTTTGCTAGAAAGAAGTTCCAATATGAGGTAATGTGCATAAACTTTCCCTGTGGTGTCTAATGAAATCTTCACAGCAAACAAGAACCATGACTTTTGTTGTCCTGTTTTACATCCAGGGAAGCTGAGGGTTCTCAATGTTAAAGGAGTGGCCTGAATTCTAACAGCTATTAGAGTTTTAGGGTTGCAGTTGACCCTAGGAGGTATTTGATGCAGGGCTGGTTATTGATATGAATCTTAAAATACCATTGGTGTCATATTTTTGCATTTTTCTTTCTTTGAATGGAACACTGGCTATGAAAGTAGGGAGAGGAAAGCGAGCATTGGCCAAGCTCTGAGAGTTCAGCATGATGTGCTTGGAGGAGTATCAGTGCCATGAAGCATAACGCATCCTTGAGGTCTGTCTACAGTGGGGACATTTCAGAGGGAAGAGAGAACTTTATAGATCATGTTTCATACACTAGAACTGTGCAGTTGGTATTGCAGTAACTGTCATGCATTGCTGATGGACAACTATCCTGCTCTGGGTTTGCATATCCACTAACCCCTGGGAGCCCCTCACCATGCATTCATCTTCAACCCTGGCTTTCTTCTTTGCTTCCATGCATGTTCACTATCTGCAGTAGAGTGTTCAATCAACCATAAACTAAGGATCCATTCTTTATTCCAAATCCTTATTGAACAGCATCTGATACCAGGGCTCAACAGTCCTGGCATTTCATTCTCTTATGTGCCACAGTTTTACTAGCTGCAAACCACCCAGAAGTCCTTTACATGTACATATTTCTTCTGCTTTTGCTACCTCATTCTGAGAAAGACTGGTACAGGCCATTTCAACGTATCTATAAATACCCCTTAGTGTTTGTAACCTACTCAGAGATTGTCTTTAATAAATATAGTTCTTGATCTTTAAATTGCCATCTTTTCTAAATTACTTCTTTTGACTATAATTAACAACTTAAGCTTAATTATACCTTAAGATTTAGTGATAGTAGAATATACATAAATCAAAACTGATTTTAAATGAGCTGTTTATTAGTCATAATCATTCTTAAGCAATTGTTTATGTTTGCAAACAAGCACTTTTAATTTATTGTTATTTTTCACAGGCCTAATGAGGTGAGAACCATCACTCACAAAATTGCAGAAGTGCTCTTACTGACATTTAAGCCTTCTATACACAAAGGGTTGTGGATGAATTGTGTGAATGGAAGGGCTAACAGCAACCTGTTAGGAGAATCCTTCTAGACTGTGCCTTCTTTCCTCTTTTCATAAAGTCTTTTTTAATGGAAAGAACATAGACTTTGATGTCTTTTTAAGGCAGTTTGATTTTAGCAAGGTGATTTTTAAGCAATCATTTCCCTCTTCTTCTGTCCATTTTCTTATCTGTAAAATGGGAATAATAATAATGATGATGGTAATAATAATAATCTCACTCTCATAGGTGTCAGAAAATAAAGTAAGGCAGTAAGTAAAAGATGCCCAGAGTGGATGTGATAACAACAGATAGTCATTGTTTACTGACTACAGAGTGGATGTGATAACAACAGATAGTCATTGTTGGCTGACTACAGAGTGGATGGGACAATAACAGATAGTCATTGTTGACTGACTAGAGAGTGGATGTGTTAACAACAGATAGTCATTGTTGACTGACTACAGAGTGGATGTGATAACAACAGATAGTCATTGTTGGCTGACTACAGAGTGGATGGGACAACAACAGATAGTCATTGTTGGCTGACTACAGATTGGATGTGATAACAACAGATAGTCATTGTTGACTGATTAGAGTGGATGTGATAACAACAGATAGTCATTGTTGGCTGACTACAGAGTGGATGTGACAACAACAGATAGTCATTGTTGACTGACTGCAGAGTGGATGGTGATAGCAACAGATAGTCATTGTTGGCTGAATGCAGAGTGTATGTGACAACAACAGATAGTCGTTGTTGGCTGACTACAGAGTGGATGTGATAACAACAGATAGTCATTGTTGACTGACTACAGAGTGGATGTGATAACAACAGATAGTCATTGTTGGCTGACTACAGATTTGTTCTACAAGTATCTCTGATCCACAAGCCATTAAATCTGTGCCACACCTACTTGCCAGAAATAACTTTGCTGTGTATTCAGTAGAGAAGGGAGATTTGGTCTGGCACCAGTTCTTGAGAGTAGTCTCAGCTTTCTACTCACTATCTCCGGCCTGTCTTCAAAAATGGCTGGAGGCTGCCCAAACATTAACTACCCCCTGAATTTGTAGAAACCCTCCACCCTTAAATTGGCTTCCACATAGAGAGGAAGTGATAAGATCTTTGATAGCTTAAGCTGTGTGTACTGCCCATCCTTGCCTTTGCCACAGGACTACTATATCAAGTCCATTGCTCATGAAAGATTCTGCTGTGGAAACCAATGGTGTTACATCACAAGGAGCAAGAAAACCCTTCAGAACTACACCACTCCCAAGCTTATGATGAAACACACACACACACACACACACACACACACATGCACATGCACAATTAAATGGGTATCTCATACATCCTGATACTGTTTTTAGTACAAGTTCCTTTGTGAATTCTACATCCCTGTTCAAGTCCATGTATAGTTTTCTTCATTTGTATAAAGTGACAATCATTTTCACCTCTAGAAAAATCTTACCTGTGTGCCAACTTGTTTTCATCATAGAATCTGTCTTTTTCAACCTCTACAGAACCACTGGACATGGGAATAAATGCAACTTTTACTCATACTTTGAACCATTCAACTTGGAATCAGAATGTGAAGGCAGAATGCCTCAGTGTCTATGCATTGTGTATTCTATATATACGGCTGTTAAATTAGCCTACAAATCTAGCCCTTTCTCTCTCTCTCTCTCTCTCTCTCTCTCTCTCTCTCTCTCTCTCTTTCATTGACTTTCATTAAAGTTGTTTATAGCATCATGGGGAGGAGCATGAGTGGCTTTCTAGTGACCATACAAGTGAAGAAAATGTCTCTCCTCTCAGAAATCATTAACTGACTACTGTTATGTGAAAACATCACTTATTTTCCCATTGTCTTTGATGTTCATTTATAATCTCCTAAAATAATATCTGAAAGACATACATACAAACCCACAGTCATGCATACATTATACGCTAAATAATAATTTTCAGAGGAAGCACAATTTAATTGCAATTAATTCCTATTGGGTGGAGGAGAGACTTTCTCCTAAAGGTGTTTATAAATGCTGTCCATACTCAAATGAAGACAGTGTTACAGCTATGGTTTTTCTTATACATTGCTGTTTCTATAACCCTTCATTCCCTGTTACAGAGGGATAAATGTATAATTTACTTTGTGCATAGAACATCTCTTCTTGGAACTTTGAGATGTCCTGGCAGGAATCAGGTTTCCATCAAATGAGGCAACTGAGGAAAATTGAATGAAGGGATAATTTCCATAGAGTAGGGAGTGTTACCATGAACTAACAGGAGCTGGTGGTTTAGACCTGGTTTAGTGACAGTTGGGAGCTTGGATTTTGATTAAAGAGGGCACAATTAGTGAAACCTATAGACAGAGGCCAGAGGGGAGGGCCTGTGCATAAGGATGATGGTTTTTGGTGGGACCCAAATAGAAAGGGTTCCAGAGGAAGGACTGCAGTGCAGTCAGCATGCTGTTCTCTTCTCCCTGTCTCCTGTATATTTCCCTTCCATTATGGCCCCATCTTTCCATTTGACAAATTCCATATGAGTCTATGGTCAACCCTCTGTATACTGCAGGTTAACAGGGACAAAATGGGGTTTGGAGAGCAAATGGTGAAGTTCCTGTGCATTTCTACTTCCAGTTCAAAGTCATGCCGTGCACAAATGCTCTCCTTTCTCACAGCCTCATGATTGAGAGGAAGGAATTTTTAAATCATGAATTCCTTTCAAGAGCAAAATATAAGACCACAGTTAGATGGAACATCTAAAGTTTATAGAAGACAGACATAGATGTGCAGAAACTGAGGTCAAGTCCATGTGGAGCTGTGACCTAACTATCAAGACTTGGTGGTAGCAACTGAAGGAAAGCCCAGGCAGACAGGAGATCACCTACCTGTGGTGACTGCGCTAATGACAGACCAGATGACTGAGGAGTAGGGCTGGAAAACTGATATTTAAACACTGTAAGTGGTAGCAGCATAAAAACATCCAAGCTATTATTAAAAAACTGAAAGGTAGTGGAAGGTAAATTTTCATCAATTACAGCAGAAAGTCAGCAGGTAATTTTAAAGGTCATAAATCAAGAAGTAATGACAGAAGCATATGATCTATTGATTTTAAGGTAGCAATAAAAGAACTAAATATGGAAACAGAACAGCTAAAAATGTCCCTGGGGGTGCAGGGAGGGGGGGTAAGGGGGGTTGGCAGTGAATCACTTGCTTCTCACTTTACGTCTTCTTATATTAGCGATCTTTAATCCATGTGCATACATACTTGCAGCAAACATGCTTTTCCTCCTTTTGTTCTGCTCCATTTACCTTACTGTCTTTCTAGAAATTAACTTATTAACATGATTAGGTCCATTACCTGTCCCAAACCCACCAATGGCTTCCATTGTCTCCTATACATCCACATCTCCTTCTTTGTATCTCTACTTGTCTCCTCCCCAAATCACATACACACACACACACACACACACACACACATGCATGCAAGCATGCACACACAGGCACACACACATACACATGCACACATGCACACACACACACAGGCACACACACATACACATGCACATACACACGCACACACAGGCACACACATACACATGCACATACGCGCACACACACATACACACACACACACACACACACACACGCACACACTCTCACTGAAGGCACTGTGCTTCTTTTCCCTAGATTTCTTGTACTTTTATATCTCAGTGTCTTTTCTCAGACTGTGTCCTCGGCTTAGAAGGGTTTCATCCTCCAAGTTTTATTTCTTCTTTTTTTTATTTATTTTTTTATATATTTTTTATTGATGCTTTGTGTATTTCTACATCATTTTCCAATTCAGTTCAGGCGATATCCCTTCCCTTCACCCCGCCCCACCCCTACCCTCCCAGATCATGCATTCTGCCGTAACTTTTCTGCATCTTTCTGGGGTTTTTTTTTGTTGTTGTTTTTGTTTTCATTTTTTTTAACAATAAGTGATTAATTTGTGAGTACAAGCATCCTTCATGTCAAAACAATTTGTCGAGCAGTTGTGCCCAAACCCATACAGCTCATGGGTCCCACCATCCAGCGGGGGGGGGGGGGGCGCTTGTATGTTCAATCAAGTTGATCAAATAAGTGTCCTTCTTCTATGCAGTCTTTAAGGCTTAGAATAAAAGTCCTCCATGAGCTATCTTTTGTTTTCTAAGTCAAAAATTATTTCTCTGTCTTTTCCATAGGCCTATCACTGTATTGCCAGCCCTGCTCACACTACAGTGTCTTGTAACTACCAGTGTATGTATTTGCCCCCTTCACTTCCTGGTTAATTTTAAGTTCTGTACTGGTAGAATTTTATTTGCAAATCTAGTACTAGCAGTGTATGTTGAATTTCATAATTAAGATAATACCTGAACATTGTACATAATTGACATTTGTCATTGATTCATAGGGTATCTGAAGATTGTGAAATGAGTAGCACTTTGATGAGAGCGTCAGCTGTCTTTCTGTGAAGGTGCTTATTAAACGTCTGCTTCTCAGCAAAAGCTTGAAATAAGCAGTATTCTGTGCCCTCTCAATTTCAATGTTTCTTCTCCAACTCCTAATTACATACATATTGGTTTTGAGGAATAAGAAACCTATGAGGAAATAAACCTAATATCCATAAATAAATCAGATACTATTAATTTTTAATGGCAGAGTTTCTATTATCTAAAGTAGCCTGGGGAGAGAAACTTCTTCCTGGAAGGTGTAGACTGACAGTAGACCTTCAGGACCCTCTGCAGTCATTTGAGGTGAAGGAGGGTCTCTGAGCCTTAGCTGATAACATGCGATTCTTATGCCATTGTTAGCATAGGCTATCGTTAAGTTAAAGTACATTAAGACAGTGGAAAGCAGTTTCTGCATTTCAGAACACACACATTTGAAACTCCACTTGAATTTACAATCACTAAGTGTCCTGTTCCTCTCGCAGAGACTGAGCACTGGCTCCCGGCACCTCTTTCTTATCCCCCCTTCCCAGCTTCTCTTTCCAGATCTTCTCAGCTTTGTTTTATTTCACTGACTTCCCAATTGTTACCTGGAACTGTGAAAGGATATTTCCCTGGATTTGATCTGAACCAACATAAGCAGGGCACTATAATTTTCTTTCTTCTCTCCTTCAGGGAATTCGACAATAAAACAATCTCGATACAGGATTATCATCCAGGAAGCAGCCAATGGAGGTCAAGAGTGTCCAGATACCTTATTTGAAGAGAGAGAGTGTGACGATATCTCACTGTGTCCTACATACCGGTAATTAGTCACTCATTGAATTATCGTTAGACATGAGTGTAACTGTAACTTTATTTTTCTTCCTATTATATATGGTTGCTTAGCAAAAATAAAATGAAAGACAAAATGTTTTATACCTTCAAATATTCAGTAATTTTCTTCTCCTAACTGGAATTATTTGAAAAGAATAAAGAACATGAATAGCTAATCAATAGTGTGACTAAAACCCAAGCAGGGTTTGCTGTAAGTGAGCTTCTGGAATTCTGCCATGTCTGCAATCAGCTTTCTGGACCATGATCCACAGAGAAACAGGATGAGCTCTTTATCTGGGAGACACACACAGAAACATACACATAAGCACACACATACATATTCACAAAAATGTATACACATGTACATATATATATATATACATAAGCACACATATACACAAACACACATACATACACATACACACATGTGCATCCACATGTACACAAACACAAGCACGCATACACATAAACACAATGCATACACACATTCACATGTATATGTACATACACAAAAACACATACACATAATACACAAAAGCACACAGGTATACATATACATGTAGAAACACACAAGGAGGTAACATACTTACTTTGTTCCTATCTTAAAGCTTTCAGTAGACAACTGAGAACAGCTGGTGGGATGACACACAGGCATACACCGAGCACGTGGAAGGGTGAGGCATGAGGAGCTTCAGTTTAAGCCCAACCTGGGCTGCCTGGCAAGAGTCTATCTCAGAAAAGAATAATGCATATTTTCAGAAACCACCAACTGGATAAAATGACGGGGTTTTTTGGTCTTTTTGAGATGCAGTCTCTCTGTAGACCCAGCTGGCCTGGAACTCGCTAGGTAGACCAAGTTGACTTTGAACTCACAAAGATCTGCCTGCCTCTGTCTCCCAAGTGCTGGGATTAAAGGCATGTGCCACCACGCCCAGCATATAAAATGTTTTTGAAAACATTTTTATTCATTTGTTCTTTGAAATTCTCATGAATGTATGTGTGGGATCCTAGTCACATCCAACCCCCAAACCCTCCTCATTTTAATAAAAGAGAAAATGAATAACTTTGGGGGGGATTCTTTTAGAGACAGGGTCTCCCTGTAGCCACAGCTTTCCTGGAACTCATTATGTAGACCAGGCTGGCCTTGAACTCACAGAGATCCTCCTGCCTCTGCTGGGATTACAGGCCTGCATCACCACACCTGGCAAATTAAAAAAAACATAGATATAGATATAAATATAGATAGATCCTACTATTCTATGTCAACTTATTATCTAGTCTTTTAAATTTTGAAAGTTTCAAATTTGTTTGAAACGTTATTTTTACATACACTTAGATTAAATTCAGTCACTTTTGTGATTTCCTTATTCTTGACAAAAGCTCACGGTTTCAAAATCATATAGTTTTACTAAAAATTC
Source organism: Rhizomys pruinosus (assembly GCA_009823505.1). Classification (NCBI taxonomy): domain Eukaryota; kingdom Metazoa; phylum Chordata; class Mammalia; order Rodentia; family Spalacidae; genus Rhizomys; species Rhizomys pruinosus. The sequence continues at coordinate 836,513 of VZQC01004208.1, forward strand.
ACTCCCAAAATGCCTAGTGTGTTTATCCTAATTATTTGAGAAGGTGTATCTTTTTTTCTTAATTTTTTTATTGAACTTTTGCACATTTCATACATTTCTTAATCAAATTTAGACCCATTTCCCCTTCCATGCCCCCTACCCTGCCAGAGCTCATGAATTCTGCCATACATGTCTTGCATCTTTTTCTCAGTCTTTTTAAGAATTTTTTGATGCAGAACTTTACTGTTTTGGGCAGTTTATTGTTTTGATCAGTTCTTTGAACAAGTCATTTTGTTCCCTTTATTTATTTATTTATTTTTGGTCTTTTTGATACAGGGTCTCCCTGTAGCCCCAGCTGTCCTGGAACTCACTCTGTAGACCAGGCTGGCCTTGAACTCACAAAGATCCACCTGCTTCTGCCTCCTGAGTGCTGGGATTAAAGGCGTGCACCACCATGCCTGGCGTTGTTGTTCCCTTTAATTTTATATTGCTCTAAAATATGCATATATACCCTCCATACATATACCAAAATTAAGACGCCTGAAAATAAGTTATAGATTAATTCCAAAACATGTTTAGGGATTCACATTTTAACAGTAGAGTTGCATGTAGGTAAAAAGAAATATTACTTTACATTCCTAAATTACATAGCAATTTGCTGTATGTTTTAATGTACTTTTTTACCACTATATCAATGTATATTTTGATAACAAATAGTTGCCAATAGCTTATAAAATCAATTTATATCTATACCAATAGCACAAGTAACCCAGTACAAAACACACAGGAATATATTTAACTGTATGAATAATTTTACAAGGTCAGATTAAGTTGTTTTGTTTTATGTGCAGAATGTATTTCACAATTTCATAACCAATTTACATGTAACAATTCAAGGAGGAAAGTTATAAAGTACTTATTTGAGCAGTACATAAATGGCTCACACCTTTAATCCCACCATCTCAGAGGCTGAGGCAGGAGAACTGCCATGAATTCTAGGCCACGCTACATAAGGAGTTTCAGGCCTTGGGGCTACAGTGTGATACCCTGTCTCAAAACAAATAAACAAAAAAAGGGACACATTAGAATAAAAAGACTTTTCAACAATTAATTAACTTTGATGCCTGGTATTTGTTCATAAAATAATTGTTGAAAAGTCTTAATGTACTTTTTAAAGCTGTGAAATTTAAAGGCTCATTTATTCAGAAATAATGCAAGTTCACTTATTTTTTTAAAGAAAGCTGTTTTAGATTCGATCAAAGACTGCCACTGAGAAAGTCCAGTCCTAGTGATGCTCCATCCCATCATTTTAATCTGATGGAAGTTTGGGGAGGGCATGGTTAGACACTAGGATCAGACCTAGACAGTGCTTTCCTAACCACAGGGCCAAGGTGGGAAACACTGTCACTAACCATGCTCTTGTGTCATGTTATCCATCAAGGAATCTCTCAAGGAAAAAAGCCAAGAGAAAAAAGTAACATCACATATTAGGCATTTTTATAGACCCAGGGCTATTATAATCAGATGAAATCTCAGAAACCATTGGTAGACTCTTCCATTGTTTCTTGTCCTTGCTATCTGGTAGCACTTCTTTAACCCCAGTGTTTAAGCTGGTTTCTATTATTCAACTCCTGCCATTTTCTCAATTCTGCTGTGTCCAGTTCCTGTCTCCTCTTGATGTGTGCTTCAAACTGTCCAGGTTAACATAATTCTCTGCTCCTTGTAAAATACCTTTTAATTTTGAGCACTTTAGTTCCAGTTATATTTTGTTTGCTCTACATTCACTTTAGGGATGAAGCTATGGTAAGAAACAAGGTGTGACCTTATCATTATTTTCTGATTCATCTTTTTAACAAATTTAAGATTATATATCCACATTTACCAAATTAAAACAGAATTGAAATGCCTCTCTAAATTGTCCTGCAAATTTGTGCATTCTTCAGCACATTAAATTAGAAAGTAATGAGGAAAACAGCATGAAGACCTTTAGCTCTGTATGGTGTTGGAAATAGGATGTACCCAAGGGCCAGTGACCAAGTATCCAAGGACCATGGAATGCTGCATTCTCAGGCTATAAATTAATCTGTCTGAACTCTGGTTTATCATCTCAAACCTGAGAGTTCATCAAAGGAGAACTGAAAACGCCTTCGATCCCTTTCAGTATATGTATCAAACTAAACTAGACCCAATACCTGGTTTCATGTTGGTCTGAGATGTTTATGTAAAGTTAGCTTAATAAATCTACATAAATAACATACAGTGCTGGAAAAGCGTGTCTGAATTCTTTACTGTCTTAGCTACTGTGTTTATACCTGTACAAAGTAAATTGCTTACTATGTAAATTAATAGGTGATTTCATTGTTCATGACATGTTTCTATTTAGCTGTTTCCTGATTTTCCCACAAATACTACAGTCACTTTCATTAAGGAAGCCACTTGAAGGAGATCAATAATAGTTTTCCTTCCTGTTCATATTTTCTTAAGTGGCTCATGAAGAGGACCAGTGGTACAATGGCTAATGTAGCCCGTGTCTTTCTTTTTTTCTTTTTAAGACAGGCTCTCCCTATAGCCCCAGCTTGCCTGGAACTCACTCTGTAGACCAGGCTGGCCTTGATCTCACATAGATCTGCCTGCCTCTGCCTCCCAAGTGCTAGGATTAAAGGCATGTGCCACTGCACCGGCTTAAAGACGGTTCTTAGCTGCCATGTAGGTACTGGGAATCGAACCCAGGTCTTCTGCAAGAGCATTCAGTGCTTTTAACCACTGACTCATCTCTCCAGCCACATAGCCCATGTCTTATCAAAGTGCTTGGCTCATATGAAGCATAACATAGAAGCAGGCCAGATGCAAGAACAGAATCTGTAGTTAGACTGAGTTTTCTGAACTATTGTGCAAGAGATAAGTCTAAGAACGGAAGCCATATTTTGTGTGTCATAAAAATTGAGATATTTAGTAACCTAAGGAAGAGTAACCAGTGAGAAGGCAGGTCACTTCCTAAGAGACCATTTCCTGAGAGGAATGAAAATCTATCTCATCAGTTGCATCCGTTCCTCTTCCCTCAGATGAACTTTCAGATAACTTGGGTCCCCAGGGCCACCTTTCAGATTTTGTACCATGATGGATGAAAATGTCTTGAGTTGCTTCTGAATCCTGAAAACATCAATTAAAAGGAAATTGAAGCACAAGAACATGTGGGGAAATTGGCATCCCAAGTTTTCAGATGCTCAAATTTCGAATCACCAGTGTGATACAAGGATTTTTCTCTTTGCCTCTTTTCATTTAAAAACAGATTATAAATTTACAAAGAGCTACGTTGAGCTGAGTCTAAAACTTTTCATCGGTGCTTTTTTTGTATGAACTAAGATTCACATGGGAAATGTTAAAATTCTCAAAAGTGGAACCACAGGCTGAACTGTCCCACCAGGGGAAGGGCGAAGTCAGCTCTTAACATCCCCACTGCTTGCTTTCAAGTATAGGCTTTTGAACTCGTCTTTATATGTTTGGATTTCTAATCCACGTATCTCCAATATTTCCTCTGCGTATTTGCCACAATGAAGGTTCTGTTCAGTTATTCTTTTTGATAACAGGTGGAAACCACAGAAATGGAGTTCTTGTATCTTGGTTCCAGAGTCCGTCAAGCAGGGGGCAACAGGCACCAGCGAGCCATGCGGGAATGGACTCCAGACAAGAGGTGAGAGGACTCTGAAACAGCCTGCCGCTCCTGTATAATTGAAAATCGTGTTACTCTTGTAGTGTGCTGCTTACTTTTATTTTTGAGTAATTTGTAATATTTCTGAATTTGAGTATTTATGTTCACCAGTACATTTACACTTAGCACTAGTTAGTATTGGTAGTTAAGTATCATCTTTAACCATAACCTTTCAGTGTACCTCAGGTCTAAAGCAATGTAAACAAATATGTCTATCTTAGTCATACCCGACCTTAATGGGAATCTTGTAAAAGCATGTTGGCTATCAGCCAAGAAGTTAAGGAGATGCCAAAATTAGACCTTAAAATGTGTGTTTTACTTTGTTTACTTACATGTTTAGGTGCTAATTAAATAATATGAATGAAAGGATAAGTCGATGAATGTTAATGATTGTAGCTTGCACACAATTATTATACGCATGCTTAGTAAGCATTTTATACGCAATATGAATAGGAAGGAATTATTAAAGCATCATGAATAGGCTTCTGTGTCTGAGTACAATGATGTTTTATTATTAATATCTGGGAAAAATGGCAGGTCTCTAAAAAGTACTCAAAGACTCATCAGGCTGCTCATTTTTCTGACCCATTCTTAATCCAGGTGCCAACAATATGAATTTTGATAAGATTTTATTCTGAAAGTCTATTCACTTTATCACTAAAGGGGTATGTTCAGGAAAGTCATAAAGTCATTCCTACGCACAGGGAGCACCAAAGACTTTGCTGCACATGAATTAGGAGCCACCCATAACCTCAACTGCAGATGATCTTAGCATGTGAATGAAAATATGGCCGTCTGTTGCAGAACAAGATGATTTCCTGGTGTTGTCAGGGATGACGGGGTGAAGGCTGAGGAAAAACAGTAATCCACTGAACAACTTCACAAACGTGTCATGCTTTGCACAAGGAATGGTATTAGTGTGTGTGTGTGTGTGTGTGTGTGTGTGTGTATGTGTGTGTGTATATGTGAGTGTGTGTTGGGCTAGGAATAAAACGGGAGCTTTTGTAGTTCGAATGAAGAGTAACAAGATCTGCCTCCCATCTTCACTTTTCACCCTATACACCCAGGATGCTCTTCTTGCTCTTGGTGGAACCTGGTTGGTTTAGTGTCGGAAGTTGTGGATGATAGAAAACAAAAAGGATGGTGAGATGACAGCTAGACTGAAATCGGGATGGCAAATGCAATATTGAGCATTCAGTAATAATCAGTTTCCTTCCTCCATGGGCTTCGGCTGCCTGGCTGATCAACATCAACAAACTGTAGCTCCCTTTGAAACCCCGCACCTAAGTGAAAGAATGTTTTTTTTTTCCTAATCAGCAAATAAAAACATTTAAGAGTCAATATTGTCAAGAATGCACCCTCATACTCTGTATGCTCTAGACTGCCCATCAAAAAACATACCATCCACGGAAAAGCAACTCCTTTTTAATTGTTTAGTATTATATATTAATGGAGACTAATGAATCACTAGGTGTTTGGAAAAGCATCCATTATGAAAAAAAAGACAAAGATACTGGGAGTAGGAGGGAATAAAACAGAAAAAAAATGGAAAACTCAACACCAAACTTCCAAAAGTTGAAGAAAGATTAATATGAATAAATGAAAAAGTATCAAATAAATAATTCAAGAACATTCCTATTTTGGCCAAATAAGTCTCTGGGTTTAAAGAGGTCAAGATGGTTGAAAGACACTTTTATCAGGCTCATTGGTGTGAAATTTCTGAACACATAGGACAAGATCTGGTCCTTGGCCTTTCAGAGTCATTAACGAGGCCATCTCCCAAACACAGGGCTTCTCAGCAGCAGCCTTGAAAATTACAAGGGGCAGGGCGTGGTGGCACACACCTTTAATCCTAGCACTTGGGAGGCAGAGGCAGGCGGATCTTTGCAAGTTCAAGGCCAGCCTGGTCTACAGAGTGAGTTCCAGGACAGCTGGGACTACAGGGAGACCCTGTCTTGAAAAGACCAAAAAAAAAAAAAAAAGTATAAGGAAACAGAGCAACACCCTCAAGGGTGACATGAACACAACCTTAAATCTGGAAGTCCATGTCACAGCTCAGTGTCAAAGATCAGGGCAGGTTGGGAATACATGCAAAAAGCAAAATCCCCTAAAGTTTGCCCAAATGCATTCCATCTTAGAGGCATCTACAAGATGTGTTTCACAAAATAGGAACAAAGCATTAAAGTGAGGACTCCTACCTGGAAGGGAGGCCATTCTCATGGTGAGAGAGAAAAGGAAGGACAAGTCCAAGACCAAAGTAGTCCATAAGCCTAGCAATATGCTCTACAGGGAAGACCATGAACTCCCAGGGCTGCCACTATGAATTTGACTCTGAGGTCCGTATTCCATCACTGCAACAAATCTTATCCATGGGAATTATCTGTGACTTGCAAAAGTATTGAACTCACCTGCAAAGGGTTTAACTGTGCTTATTCCATCCATTCAAATGCAGGCCCTGTGTATCTGGAAATTTTTAATCTCCTATGTGGATCCTCTATAGCTCAGAGGGAGCATGCACTGATATCATACCGTCACAAGAAAGACCACCTTGCAGTTATAAATTATCCTGAGCTCTTCTTTCTTCTTGCCATTCCATGCTAAGCTTTTTTTTATTGATGCTTTGTGTATTTCATACATCATTTTCCAGTTCAGTTCAGGCATATTTCCCCTTCCCTTCACCCCCACCCCACCCCACCCCATCCCAGATCATGCATTCTGCCAATCTGTGGAAGAGGGGGCATGGTAGAATGTAAGGGCTGCAATTGGGGTGAATGGTGAAACTACAACAATATAGTCTGGACATCATTGGATCAACTTGATTGAACATACAAGCCCCCCCCCCTGCTGGATGTTGGGACTCATGGGTGGGTTTGGGCACAACTGCTTGCAAATTGGTTTCACATGAAGGATGCTTCTACTCATAAATTATCACTTATTGTTAAAAAATAAAGAAAAAAAAACAGAGAAAGATGCAGGAAAGTCATGGCAGAATGCATGATCTGGGATGGGGTCCTTGCCAAGACCTTGTGCTTGACAAGTTTATTTCTCTCCAGTTCATCCGGGAGACTAGCTTCTAGCATGGGACTTTTAAGGGTCTCTACAGCAAGCCTTGGATATGTGCTACAAAGCTGTGACAGAGGAACCTTGGATGTCTGCGAGATTTGACAGGAGCCCCTAGAGAATAAGCTTCCCTGTTTACCTGGCAGGCCCATACCTGGAGTCTCTTTTGGACTGTATGGGTTTTTCTTCTTTTGTACCAACCTAGCAATAAGTTTAGAAGATACATATTTTACCCAGTATTTATATCATTTCCTTCAAAAAGACCTTTTTAATATTCTTAAGTCATTTCTAGATATAAATGGATCCATCTCTATTGTGTTTATGTGTCTAACTTGTTTAATTGGTGCAACTTAAGACTCACTTATGTAGTTCTCATCTAATTAAGGAAGAAAAAGGAAAGTAAATGCATAGAATTACAACTATAGAAAAAGATCTAGACCTTCTCCAGGATGATGAGATTTGGGGTTCCATTGTCCTAGTTACCCCCGTTTTCACAGAGAGCTAGGCATTTTCTAACTGGGTAATGTGCTTAATCTGAATAAATAAATAATATGGGCTCATCTTTTATGAAAAATTAAAGTATAAAAGAAATACATATATATATATATATTAATTCACTTTGAAAAAGTTCTACTTAAAGGGATAAAATTCTTCATAATACAAGATAAAAGTGAAGATGCTGAAATTCCTAGAAATGTGAAATTGTCATTGGAGTAATTCTAATCTTGCTATCGAAGGTTACTATTTTAAAACTGGTTTAATGAACTTCCTAATGTTTTCCTTTTGGACAGCACTTCATTTATCAGGTGTCTAATGCCCCCTTTTATCAGAAAGACTTGACACTGTGGTGCTGTAATGCCAGTGGAGGAGGAGCTGGAGGATTGCGTTTTTATGTCTGAGATGCTCTTGACATTGCTGAAGTACCTGCACTCTTTTTTGTCTTCTGAATAGTGTTTATGAGAACCAAAAAAGGCAGATCTCTAATCACCATCAAATCTTTTTGTTCTTTCTTAGTTTTCATCATAATAAAAGACACAAACATCTTACACAGTAGCTTTAAGAGAATCTGTATGCTTTCTTTGCAGTCAAAGAATCTCTAAAAAATAAGAGTTTTCCTACTTTAAAAATGTATGGCCAAAACATAGTGAATAAGAGTCAACAGAGTGTGGGTCCTTGGATAGGACTCCTATATTAAATTCTACCCACCTAGGGCTCAAACCATTGTGGGAAAGGGGGTGGAAAGATTGTAAAAGCCAGAAGAGGAGGTGCATGACCATATGGGGAAAGAGTCTTACGGGCTCCTGGGGCATTGTTCATACACAACCATGGTGTCAGCATGAACAAGACCCATGCAAACTCAAGCAGACAAATACACAGCAAAGAACTGGGGAAATGAGCAGCAGGCCCCAAAGCTTAGCCAAAGAACTCTTGGCAGCTGTTACCTCTGGGTGAGGGAGAGCTCATCCTCTTTAAGAGAGGGACTCTAGTGGATGAACTTGCACTAAGGGAATCTTGATACACTAACTCGAATCAATATGCCTTAACAAAAATGACAGAATACTTGAAATATAGTAGGGGAGGGGCCTATGAGAGGATATGGATGTGGGAGGGGATATAAAGATGATTAGTTTGTATAAAATACACAAAAATTCCATGATACAGCCCAGGTAGACGAGTGCAGGGTGATCGAGACAGGATGCACACTTACTGGACTTCATTTGGGGGACCATGGGAGGGAAAGACCCCCGTGTGGAGCAAAACTGCAGGATTGATAGTTGTTTGGGATTGCCAAGGAGGAACTTTTGAGCACTTCCTTAAGGAAAACATAGCATCTTTTAGGAAAAAAAATCCTACAATTCAAGTAATATGTGTATGTATGTATACATATATTTATGAATATATATATATATAACTATGTATATATGTATATATTACCATACAAGTTGAGAGAACAACAACAAAAAGAACCTAAAGAAAAAACTCTCGGAAAGACTCAGAAAAAAGAATACAGGACATGTATGGCAGGTGCAGGGACTCAGGTGAGGTGGGGTGGGGGGCATGGAAAGGGAAGCCAACTCCTAGATTCATTGAGAAAGAATGATGGATGACCTATGGAAAAAGTTTAATAATAAATAAAAAAATTAAATTTTTTTTAATAATCAAAAAATACTTTGAAGAAAAGAATCCATGAAATAATCCAATATAAGAATAATTCTAGGGGCTGAAGGGATGGCTCAGTGGTTGAGCAGTCTTTCAGAACACCCAGGTTCAAATCCCAGCACTCATATTGTGGCCAACAACCATCAAAACTCCAGTTACAGGGTGCTTGACACCCTCTACTGACCTCTGCTGGTATTACATAACAGGTGACCTCTGCTGGTATTACATAACAGGTGCACTTACATATATGCAGACAATACACTCCTACACATAAAATAAAAAAACAAATACATTTTTTAAAAAGATTTTTTTTAGGTGGCACACGCCTTTAATCTTAGCATTTGGGAGGCAGAGGCAGTGGATCTTTGTGAGTTCAAGGCCAGCCTGGTCTACCACGACAAGTTCCAGGACAGCAGAGTACAGGGGACCCTGTCCAAAAAGAAAAAAAAAAAAAAAAAAAAACCCAAAACAAAAAAGAGAAAGAGGTAAGGAAAAGCTAAAAAAGAAACAGTGCACTCTAAAACTGTAATAGTATACTTGGTTTCCAAAGATGAAAAGATATATGCAACATGTATGAATCTCTGTATGTCTGTTATTATTGTAAGGTATGCTTGATGTCATAATTTTTCATAATCTAATTTCTTTCTAGAGTCTTTAATTTGTGAATTAATCTGCAAATTTGATTTATATAATTTTCCATGCTTATATAAATCACAAGCTGTAAACTATATGTTCATGAAAACCAGAATCAAGGAAATAAATTACATGAGCTGGATTCAGAGTAAACTACTCATATTGTACTTCTGAGTACTGTAGTTCTCTGACTGATAACTTTTCATCCTAAGTGATATTATCTTCAAAGAGAGAAGGATAGAAATAAAGGTGACAATGCTCCATTAGCTCATCAACCAACTCTGTCTAGAAAATACAGAGAAATGCAGCACAAACACTTTGAAATAAGATATCATCGCTTGTCAATCAGCCATCAAAGCTGTCAGTCTGGGTGTTATCTTTCTAACACTGTGATGAAATACCTCAGTAAATCAATTTTCAGAAGGACAGATTTATCTTGTCTCAAGTTTTGAGGGTTCCAGTCCATGGTCAGTGGCCCATTGCCTCTGCATGTGTGGTTGTCAGAACATCTTGCAGGAATGTGTAGCTGAGGAGCCTGATCTGTGCATGATGGAGGAGAGTGAAAGGAAAGATACAGGTTAGGGCCAGGCTTCCAGCATCCCCTTTCAGAGCCTATAGAATGGCCTGACTTCCTTCCACTAGTCCCTGCCTAACTCACAAGATGCTACCACCTCCCACTAGTGCGGCTGGAAATTAAGCCTTTCCTTGTGGGCCTGTGAGAGACACTCGAGGTCCAGAATACAGCACTCAGCTTCCCATGCTCTTCCATCTATGGCAGAAGCAACTTCTGTACCATTGGGTTTGTATTCTCCAAATGGAGGAAAACTCTCACTACACACGTTTATTCTATCATTATCTGTGTAGGTAACAACACACATCTGTCACAATCAAAAGATCATTTCAGTACATTTACCAAGGGAAACACATGTATATGTAGGTGATGACTAAATAAGTGTCATAAAGATACACAAGGTCTTTTTGAACATTTTCAGTGAAATTCTGTGATTTCATACAATATAATTTGATTTTATTTAGATCCCCTCCTCCATCCGCATTCCTCTCCCTCTGCCCCTGCCCAATTCAGTACACACAATATGACCTATAGAGTCTGATTTGTGTGCCCACATGTCCCTCAGCCTGGGTCCATCCAACGGAGCCTGGTCAACATGCCAGGACTTCCATCCCTGTAAGAGACTGTCTGACCCCCTCCCAACAGCCATCAGTTACTATAAGTTCCTTAGGTTCGGTTGGATTTCTTTTTTTTTTTTTTCTAATTAAATTAGTTTTTATTGATGCTTTGTGCATTTCATACATTTTTTCCAATTCAGTTCAGGCTTATTTCCCTTTCCCTCCCCCCCCACCCCCATCCCATCCCAGATCATGCATTCTGCCATAACTGTCCTGCATCTTTCTCTCAGTTTTTTTTTTTCATTTTTAGCTATAAGTGATAATCCATGAGTACAAGCATCCTTCATGCAAAACCTATCTGCAGGCTGTTGTGCCCAGACACCTACAGCCCCACCATCCAGTGGGGGGTGACAGGTTGTTTGTTCAATCAAGTTGATCAAATGAGTGTCCAGACTACATTGCTGTAGTTTCACCATTCACCCCAATCACAGCCCTTACATTCTACCACGCCCCCTCTTCCGCAGGTTGTTCCCTAGGCTTAGAAAAGGGGCACAGGTTGATGAGAGGTAAAACAGTCCACTCTCTCTGGAGCTGTTGACTTGGACTCTGGTCAATTCTGGCTGTTTCCTTTCATGGGCTGACAGTTTGTCCAGGAATAACCTTTCGATCCTACTAATGAAGAACAAGCAATTAGATATATAGGTATTTAAGCAGCACTAATAGTTATGGTAGGTTACTTTAGCATAGACACATGTTTGGATATGTTAATCCATGAATTACAATTTTCCCCCCTGTTAAATATGACAGGGTCTTACTGTGGCTTATAACATCTCCTAACCTGTAGAGGATGTAAGCTTGTGGCATCAGCCATGGGTTATTTCTCCAAGGGGAGAGCCAATAGCCAATTAGATTTGGGATATACAGGCACATGGCTGCCTCTGCTGCACAGTATTTCCAGGCAGGTGAGGTGTAGCTGGTGCTGACGGTGGAGTCTTGCTTGACTCAGGGAGACCCATATTTGCTTTATTGGTTTAGTGGCCTTTGGTAACACTCTCTGGCATTCCAGAGGCCATCTGTACACTTGCATGTGTGGTCTCAATACATCCCTCCCATGTTAACGTCAGGTCTTCGGCAGCAGGGTCTTATTGCCTCTCCTCCTGTAGGTATCCCAACTTAGAGGCAAGGAGCCCTTACCTTTTGTGGGGCCTTGGATCCCCTGGCCAACATCCACCTGGTAGAACAATCCATTGCTGATGTCAGAGCTCCTGTATTAATATATTTTGCCTGAGTGCATAGCCCTAGGACTTTAGTATTATATTTGGTTCTGAACAGAGAGTAATCCCTTCCACAGTTCCCATGTCTAGTAGTCAATTAAAGAAAGCAGTTTTACCGGTTTTATAAGAGATTACCTCTACAATAGTTGTCTCCAATTTACAGTTGGGGAACGACCTCATCATCGTCATATTTCTCCTTGTTCTATGGGGGGTAAGGCAAGAAAGTCTCTCATATCAGAACCTTTGTGGCACCTAGAAGGTAAGTTTCATTAGGACTCATTATAACTAGTTGTTACATGTAGGATCCACAGAGGGGTTCGATGTTTATGGCAATCTGAGGCTTTTCTTCCTTTGAATGTTCAGACGGGTCAGCCTTTTCGTTGCCACTTTTTGGTACATCCTACTCAATGCAAACCTGTATCTTTTCTTTCTCAGCCGTTAAGTTGGTGACGTTTTGTCCTGTTGGAACAAACAAATCTTTTCCCATAGTTAGTTTTAAGATTTGAATTGCAAGGGTTTGATGAAAAGGTTTCATGTCTTTCTGTATCCCCCCCCCTTTTTTTAGAGTATGAGTCTCCAGAAGACAGTTGTATTATACATGACTATAGGGTGGAGTCAAGGCACAGATTTCATCAAATTCACCCATGTTGTTTTGGGTGACTATATATGATTAAATTGGGAAGCAAACTTAATTTTTACGTTAAATCATCTTAAAGAGAATGCTACAAGGTGATACTGTACAACAGGGAAATTATAGAGAATATTTGTATGTGTCAATCCCAAAGTTCTTGCTCTACAGATTTTATGTAAAGCAAATGTGGGCAACAGCGAATTATATCTCCATTTAATTCAGATGCATTACCATTTTTATCAGATTCTGTAAACCAATGTTGTTTAATATACACGTTTCCTTTTCTAAGTCCTAAAACACCATGTGTCCTGTAGACAGTGTCTAGGCGAAACTGGGTACTTGCTGAGCTCACGTCAATTAAATATGCCTTAATCGAATATACATCCGTGTCCCTCTCCCACCCATCCCCCCTTTCCAATTCACCATTTCAGTCCATTTTCTGATGCAGTCTTTCTGTTGTTCTTTTACTATGCATCCCTCTCCATGAGAAATATTTATATCTGGGTTGTTGGTACTAGCATCCACATATGAGGGACACCATTTGTCGTTTGTTTTTCTGGGACTGTGCTACTTCACTTAACATAATGTCTTCCAGCTCCATCCATTTACCTGCAAATTTCATGATGTTGTCCCTCTTTACTGCTGCATAGTATTCCATTGTATACATGTACCACATTTTCTTTATCCACTCATCAGTTGAAGGGCACCTGGGCTGGTTCCAGCTTTTTGCTATTGTGAACAGAGCTGCAATAAACATAGCTGTGCATGTATCTTTGCAGTAAGTTGTGTCTTGTGGGTATATACCCAGGAGTGGTATGACTGGGTCAAATGGAAGGCTCATTTTGAGTCTTCTAAGGGTTCTCCACACTGCTTTCCACAGTGGCTGTACAAGTTTACATTCCCACCAGCAATGGATGAGTGGGATCTGTCTGACTTGAGCTTGCATGGGACTTGGGCATGCTGTCACTTACAATTCATGCTGTGAGTTCTTGTGAGTAAGAGACCAGCTGTTTGGAAAATTCTATTTCCTTGTGGTTATCCACTACCTCTGGCTCTTACAATCTTTCTATCTCTTTTCTGAGCCTTTAGTGGCAGAAGTTCGAAATATTTATCCAGTTCAGGGATAAGCCCTCTGCAGCCCCTTGTTCTTTGCACATTGGCCAGTTGTGGGTTTCCATTTTAATTACCATCTGCTGCATAAGAAAATGTCTCTGGTGAGAGTTGAAAGATACATTCATCTTATGTGTAGGAGTTGCATTGAAAATGTGTCATTTAGGGCTAAGCATCTCACAGACAATTATTCTCTGTTCTGCATTTGACCAGTTGTGGAAACTATGTTAGTCTCCATTTATTGCATCCATGATATAAGTCCTAGGGGGGATTTGAGTGGGGGAAACATACCTCAACATAATTAAGACTGTATACAACAAACCCAAAGCCAGCATCATCCTAAATGGAGAAAACCTGAAGCATTCCCATGAAAATCGGGAACCAGATAAGTTGTCCACTATCCTCATTCTTTTTCAATGTACTTGAAACTCTAGTTAGAGCAAGGGGAAGGAAATTAAAGGGACACTAATTGGAAAAGAATAAGTGAAATTATCCTTATTTGCAGATGTTATTATATATAAGAGATCCCCAAAATTCCACCAGAAAACTCACAGAAATGCTGAACACTTTCAGCAAAATAGCAAGTTATGAAATCAATCTACAAAATCCGGTAGCCTTTCTATATACAAATAACGAGCAATCCATCTATTATCACAAGCCTTGTCAGACCCTATCATTCCTCTGTTGGCTTAAGGACAGTGAAAGCCTTAAACAAAGAGAATCAAATACCAAAAAAAAGTTTTCTGTGACAGCCCTTGTGGAAGGAATGTATGAAGAGGGTTGTGGATGTGACATGAATGTGCCAAGACCCACAGACTTCGTTCAGCCAGCAGGTCTCCCTGCAGACTGTGACTTCTCAGTGTGTGTAAAACACTTCAGATTTTAGATCATGACCAACACTTAAAACATAATAAAAAGAACATAAAATAGCACCACTTTGTATACTGTAAGGATTATCATTGTTTGATGAACACTTTATTTCAGTAATATTTGTCTGTGTTCTAAGTTTCAATACATAATGCATTTCTTAATGCAAACCGTGTCCTTAACAAAAACATAATAAAAGTAACCAGTATTTCAATTCAGTCTTGGTTTGGCTCAGTTGGAAAAATCCTTATGAATCTTGTTGTAAAAATCAGAGGTGCTTTTTTTCATAATAAACACTATGGGAGCAGAAAAAAAAGCAAATAAGCAATCAGAGAAATAGTTCAGGGAAACACTTCCATTCACAATAGCCTCAAAAATAGAAAATATCTAGGGATAAACCTAAAAGACATTAAAGACCTCTTCAGTAAAATGTTAAACCTTTGAAGAGCTTAAAGAAGACACACAGAAATGGATAAACCTCTTATGCTCATGGACTGGTAAAATTCATGTAGTGAAAATGACCATCCTACCCAAAACAATTTACAGACTCAATGCAATTCCAATCAAAATACCTGTAACATTCTTTTTTAAAAATTTTTTGGTCTTTTTAAGACAGGGTTTCCCTATAGCCCCTACTTGCTTTGTAGACCAGGCTGACCTTGAACTCACAGAGATCTGCCTGCCTCTGCCTCCGAAGTGCTAGGACTAAAGGCATGAGCCACCATGCCCGGCTAAAAT
Source organism: Rhizomys pruinosus (assembly GCA_009823505.1). NCBI lineage: Eukaryota > Metazoa > Chordata > Mammalia > Rodentia > Spalacidae > Rhizomys > Rhizomys pruinosus. Next base: position 851,802 of record VZQC01004208.1, read on the forward strand.
ACCTATAATATTCTTGACAGAAATAGAAAAATACATCCTCAAAGAAGAAAGAAATCAAATGACCCACTCAATATAGATGGAGCAAAAAGCTGAACAGAGACTTCACAAGTGAAGAATTAGAGATGGCTGAGAAACACCTTAAGAAGTGTTCAACTTCACTAATCATTAAGAAAATGCAAATCAAGCCAGGCGTGGTGGCGCACACCTTTAATCCTAGCACTTGGGAGGCAGAGGCAGGCGGATCTTTGTGAGTTCAAGGCCAACCTGGTTCTACAGAGTGAGTTCCAGGACAGCTGGGGCTACAGGGAGACTCTGTCTCAAAAAGCCAAAAAAAAAAAAAATGCAAATAAAAACCACTTTAAGATATCATCTTACTCCAATAAGACTGGCTAGGATCAAGAAAACAAATGATACCAAGTGCTGGAGAAGTTGTGGGGAAAGGGGAACACTCATCCACTGCTGGTGGGAATGTAAACTCGTACAGCCACTATGGAAAGCAGTGTGGAGAACCCTTGGAAGACTTGGAATGAACTTGCCACCGGGGGGAGAAAAAAAAGGAAAAAAGAAAAAAAAAAAAAGAGAGATATTACATGGACCAGACCGCAATCTTTTAAAAACAGATTTGATTAGTTGTAAAAAAAAACAGCATGGTATTAGGATGAAAAAGACTTGCAGATCAATGGACAAAATAGAGGAGTGAAAAGGCTTTTTACCGTGTGGTAGTGTTTAATGGTGTTTGAGGTTTTTTTTTTTTGTTTTTTTTTTTTTTTTTTTTTTTTTTTTATTNCCACCTGACTCAGCCATACGGGCACGTGTCTCTAGGCATGGGTACCGTGCTTCAATACGGGTCGACCCCGGAAGTCGCAGGTATACATGCAAGACGTCCATTTTTAGTGTTCAGCTCTCTTTCTCAATGTGAGCAAGGAGCGTGAAACGGAACCCAAATGGAAATTCCGCTCAACTGATGAGTGTATACAGAAAATGGTGGTACAGGTCTACACAATGGAGTTCGATGCAGCAATAAAGAAAGATGACAACAGTGGAGCTTTGCAGGTAGATGGCTGGAGCTAGAAGACATCAATGCTGAGTGAAGGTAACACAGTCCCAAAAAACAAACGATGAATGGTGGTCCCTCATCCGTGGATGCTAGTGCCAGTTACCTAGTTGTAGTATTTCTTGGGCATTGGCCCCATTGAGTGAGCTTTTGTCCAAAGCATTGGGAGTGATCTATTGGAAACAACGACAACACAACAGAAAGGACTGCATAAAGACTAACTGAACAGTGAACTTCCGGCTCAAAACAAACCACTTGCCCATGGAGAATATTGAGAAGACTGAGAAAGAGATGAAAAGCAGTTTGGCAGAAATACATGAGCTCTGGTGGGTGGGGGGACAGGGTGGGGGACACATGGTCTAGATTTGATAATAAATAATAAGTTAATAAATAAAGTAAATGAATGAATAAATAAATAAATAAATACATCCTAAAATTCATGTGCAAATAAAAAAGACCCAGGATAGTCAAGAAATTCTAAGCACAAAGAACAATACTGGGAGATATTAATGGACCAGACCGCAATCTGTTTAAAAACAGATTTATAGTTGTAAAAACAGCATGGTATTAGGATGAAAATAGACTTGCAGATCAATGGAACAAATAGAGAGTGAAAAGGTCTTTTTCGCGTGTGGTTGTTGATGGTGTTGAGGTTTTTTTGTTTTGTTTTTTTTTTTTTTTTTTTTTTTTTTTTTTTTTTTTTGTGCGAAGGAGGAGTGAAAATATTTTCTGGGAAAGAAATTGGGAATGGTTTCTTCTATATTACTTCAAGACTTGGGAGCAGAATTAATTGGGCATTAGTTTTGGGTGTTGTGTCTGTGGTCTTGGGGGGTGGGGTCTGTCGTGAAGGGATTTGGTCTGAGCACTTCGGTGCGCTGTGTAGCGCTATGAGTCCGGGGGGGAGGCGTAGAGGGGTGGAGGAGTGGAGAAGGAGGGGCCGTGGTCGGCAGGGTCGAGGGTGTAGGTGTAGAGGGGGTATAGCTGCGGGTTTGTGGTGAGTAAGTGAGTGGGGCATGGGGGTGTGCAGGGGTTGGGCTGCGTCGCGTGTGGCCGCTGTGGGGGGAGTGTATGGGGGAAGGCAGAATGACTTAGACACTATGCGCTCAGAGATCAGCAAAAATACATGTACCACGCGAGGGGGATACAATGTGCGACGCATGAGAAGCGGATTGGCTATCAAGAAATGCTTATCTAACACACGATAATAAAGAGCTGGGGGGATAGTTATGGTTCGAATAGAAGCTATGGGGCTAAGCGCAGATGGAAAGAAGAAGGGTCTGCATGGGGGAGGGTGTGTGCAGTATGTCGGTTTATTAAATAATACTGGTAGTGAAGTGCGGTGTGGTTGTAGGGTGGAGTACTATGAGCGACCTAGCGCCGGTGGGTGGGGTGAGGGACAAGGAGAAGGTCCGTAGTGTTGAGTGTGCCGATCGGGGGGCTGGCCGTGTATGGTAAGGGCGCGAGGGTGGCGGTAAATGAAGCATGAAAGTGAAAAAAGAGCACAAGCAAGAATCAGCTGTGCGGGGTGGAGTAGGGGGTGTGTTGAGTTTTATCAGTTTATTTTGTTTTCAGTTCTACATATGAGATGATTAATTACAAACACGGAAGCCGGAATAAAGAGACATTCTTTAAAAACATCTCTTTTAAATATAATTGCCGAAAGTGTTAAAATAAAGACGATCAAGTTAGAATGTAGAAATTAAATTGACAGTATAGGGCAACTCTCAAAATTAAAATATCCTGCAATTATAACAAGAGGATGGACTTCAAAATACCACAGGCACTGGTTTTGAGCACGAGTGCTCAGTCAGAGCAGAGATTGCATTTTAAAATAAAAGTGGATCATGGTTGCTTAAGGCATTTTTTTTTCCTTTGTGGGGGGGGGGGTTGGGTGGTGGGATAGGATTAGGCGTGCGGTAGGTTGGGCGGTTTGTGGTAGCTGCAGGTAGAATATGCATATTTTAAAACTCAGTGGTAAATTAAATATAAATATTAAAGGGGATGGACAACCCAAGGCAAGGGCTTTAGTTACATGGCATTACTAACTGCTACTCCCATCGTATTGCCTTGTACCAGCCTCTCTGCGTGTAACAGAATGGGGGGGGGGGGGTGTGGGGGGGGTGGGCGTCATTCCGAAGGAGCCCCCGCCACCTCTCGCTCATTTTGCCTCAGCAGGAATTGGGAACCAATGAAAACGATGCGGGGTGGGGAGGATGGAGAAAAGAGTTTTCCTCAATTGATGAATGCAGTCATTTGCAAAATCCAAGTGAGAAGTTTCTCTTCAAGCCATATGGTTCTCCGTTACAGAACTATTTTCTCTTCAGGGATGCTGACATGAATTTCAAAGTCTACTGGAAACTGTGTATATGTAATAGGATTATAAGTTCTTTGCTCAGGACCCAAATCCCATCTCTTTAAATAGATTTACATCCCATGACTTCCCTTAGCACCTGTATAACTAAGGTCAAGACATTTGTTTCTGTTTCCTCTCAGGACTGTAGCAGCAGGAAATAGGTTTGTGCATTGTTGTTTGCATTTCCAAATAGAACACAAAACCTACTAGTCCTTCCAGGTAGAAGAGCAGCATAAGGAGATCACACCTGTACTCATGGGCATAAAATCTAACCTGATGCATCAAAACCTCCACTTTACTGCGACTCCAAATTCAGTCAGATGTTTAAGTCTCAAAAGAATGTCTTTTAAGACCAACTACGTTATAAAGAATTCATACGGTGGGTAAAACAAAAGCTAAATAACCTGTTTTAATCCAAGTGTGTGGGAAATAAGAATTAAAAGCCTACTAGAGTCAGTTAAACTCAATGAGTACTTAAAGTCATCAGTTTCCTGGTAAGACATCAGAAATAGGAACTAAAAGTAAGAAGGTTGGGCATTCGTACAGCCTTTGAAATTATGCCAGGGAGGATTGTAGAAGTCTGCACTAGAATAGTAATACTCGAAGAGATTAGAAGGAACACAAACATAAAAGTCATTTAAGAAAGCAATATGCTAACTAGTAGATAAATCTAGGCACCAAGAAAGAATAGCAATGAGTGTAAAGCCTCTAGTGTAGACCAATCAGGATAAGACAACACTTGCATAAAAGATTGCATAAATTACTGACACCAAAGAGACCCCTGACGTACATGTACCATGGGAGAAACCTCACTTTGCTGTCAAGAACCGTTTGGAATATATATTTGGAATCTTTTGCTTAAAAAAATGTACATAATACAATGTGTTCCCTGCAGTTTAATAGAAAAAGTTTAAGGGACTAACATTGAGAGATTATCTGGTCCATTGAGTGTAAGGGCTCAAAGCTAGTTTTGCCTCTCAGTGAGATCTGATCTCACTGCATCACCTCTGTAGCCTCAGTTTTCCTCTGCGAAATGGTGATAATTCCGTTTGGTGTGTTAGACCAGAGATTAAAAGGTTTCTCGGAAAAAAAAAAAATATTAAGTCCTTTTCTTCTTCGAAAATCGAGAGGATAGTGGTAATTATACTAGGAAGACTATATCCATGGTTTTTTATAAAGTAAATTTCTGGTTATTAGTAGAGATATTCATCAACTCCATGGGGAAAAATGTGGAAAGTCTTGTGGGACCAAAGGAACTTTCTTGGGAAAAACTTGAAAGTCAGCATATGAAAATTTATGAGAAATTCTATAATGAAAAGATTATTGCTTTTTTCACTACAGATTTTACCAAACTCACCTGTCTATAGCCTGATGTATTTCATGAGGTACCAGCATTATTTTATTGATAAGCATACGTGAAGAATTATAAAATTCATAGAGGTAAAATTTTCACAAATTATCCATGGTTTTATCAACTCTTATAAATGTGTAAAGACAGAAAAGATGTATTATATTTGGTAATTGAATAGATATAGCTGTGTATCTCGACTGGTTTTAGCAAACTAACTTAAAGTTGAAAAAAATCATAGTTTTATGAACTAGGGCTGGAAAAGAAATGGATACAGTAGGCAATGTTGTAAATTATTTGTCAAAGAAAACCAAGAAAGGAGTATGCTGTAGCTGAAAGTTCAAAGAGAAGAAATAGGCTTACTCTGTACAAATAGGAAGATAAAATAGAACGAATTAGTGGGAGACATATATGATGTCAGTAGGAAGAAGGAACTACTTGTGTGAGCACATCTGGAGATGGTGACTGGGATGGGCCTAAGCTTGGAGACAAAAGAATCAGAGCTGGAAAGAGAAAGTCCCCCGTTCCTTCCTTTGGAACATATAGTGGGAAACAGAAAGCAAACCAGAATCAGCAAGGGAGAAGACAAAAGCTTTAAAAAAAAAAAACTTTTTGTTTGAGTTGGCACATTTCCCACATTCTTTTTTTTTCTTTTTTTTCCCACGACATTTCTTAATCAAATTTAGACTCAGCCCCCCATCCATGCCCACCCCTGATGCCCCCCTCCCCCCAATCAAAGCTCATGGACTCTGTCATACCAAGTCCTGTCTTGCATCTTTTTCTCAGCCTTTATGACTTTTCGGTGCACAGGTTTACTGTTGTGGTCAGCTTCTTTGAATAGGTTTTCTCTCTTTTTTGTTGTGCCCTTTGATTTTATATTATTCCAAAATATGCATATAACCATGGCACACATAAATCAAAATTACAAAATCGGAAAATAAACTAGAAGTTAATTCCAAAGCACATTTAGAGATTTAAATTTTAACAGTAAAGTTGCTGCAGGTAAAAAGAAGTATACTTTACATTCTCTCTTTTTTTCTAGAATATAATATTAGTATTCCTATATGATAGAACAGGCCATAGGGGTTACATAGGGATAAATTATGAATGGTTGTAACATGTATCAGTAAAAAGAGAAATATTATTTTACAAAATATTTTTAACTGTTAAATATAAATACTTTATTTTTACCAAAAGAGGTCATGTTTTCCCCAAGGAAGTGCTTGAAGGTTCCTCCTTGGCAAACCCAAACAACCATCATCCTGCCCTTGTGCTCCACACCTGGGGTCTTTCCCTCCATGGTCACCCAAATGAGGTCCAGGCAAGCCTGTAAAATCCCCCTGTCTTGATCTTCCTGCACTGGACTCCATGACCAGCATGGGTAGTAAACAGCAGCATACTACATACACTCTGAAAGGGCTGAAATCCCAGTAGCTGCTCAGTCCATGCACTGGGCATCTCTGTAGTCACCATCTGGGCAATTGAAGGTTTTGAGGATTCTCAAGTGTTATATCTGAAGTACAACTTCTCAGACCTTAGGAAGTTATTTATTTCTTTCTGGTTATACTTTCCTTTTTGAATGCTTAAGGCCACACAGTCAGCCGAGATTAACCAAGGTGTTTGTTTTTTCAGGTCAGTTGAGGATCTGGTCCTCAAGTGTCACTCAAGGTTTTGGGGAGGGGGCGAGGGGTGCCGGGTTCCTTTTGGTTTTCCAACCACCAGTTCCATCAACATCGAGGACAAGTTTAGGTCTTACTAGACCAGGCCTTCTCTATTTGAAGCATGAGCGCAGAGACTTTCCTCCTCTTTATAGGGTGGACACTGGCTGGAGTCCCATTAGTGATCTCCAAGACCTCCCTGCACAGGAAGACACATTTTCCTAGCTGCTACTCAGATATTACCCTTCTGCAAATCTATTCTTCCAGCTGGAGTTAAACCTCTCTGTGCACACTTCCTACTTTCTATCCTTTCTGTGTTATAATTGTATTATACCTTGGATGTTCCCTTTTTAAGGTCTTCAGCTCTTGAAATGTAGACAATGTGCCCTGTTCACCTTGACATCCTTGGTTCCTCCACATTAAATATCCCAAGTTTGATTGCATATGTGATTGATATGATAAATGGTTGTATTTATCTATGTACCAATATAAGTATAGGACTTTGGCAAAAATATGACAGATAAAAACACATGGAATGCTGTTACCAGCCAGGTGCTGTACTCAGTCATAAGTTAAGAGTGGCTTTTCTAGGGTTGGCTGACCTGGAACCTTGAAGGCTAGAGGCTCACGTACTGGGGTAACAGATATTAGGATGCAGAACTAAGAAAGAAATAAATAAATATAAAATAAAAACTAACTAAAAACTAAACTAAAAAAAAAAAAAACTAAAAAAATAAAAAAAAAGAAAAAAAAAAAAAAAAAAAAAAAACTAAAAAAAAAAAAAGAAAAAGAAAAAAAAAAGAAAAAAAAAAAATGTTTATTTTATATATTTATTCTCTAGACTTTATAGGCTAGACATTTATGACTCTAATTTCTTATCTTGGAAGCTTACTAACTGGCCTTGGATTGGCAGTGTACTGGCATTTAGCAGCTAGTGTAATCCTGTTTTTAGCAGCACCAGTGGTGGCAGCAGTGAGCACCAGCTAGCTCTAGCTCCCAAGCTGTGAGCATCGGTAATTAATGACCTTATCAGAGGCTAGTGCCCCAGCTCTGGAGCCTCACAGGTCAAGAACCACAAGATGTTCTATAACTATTTTTTTTTTTCAGCTCTTCGCTATGGGTGTTGAGATTCTTAGCTCTTGGGGCTTGGCAGTTCCCTAGAATTCTTCTAGGACATGGACCCAACTTACTTTGTCTCTAAGCACTTCACTGCCTTCTCTGTATGTCCATCACCCCCACTGCTGCCTCTGCCTTCCTGGATGTCCCCAGCTGCCTTCTTGCCATTCACCAATCACAACAGTCCTTCAAGAAAAAGGAAGACTGGGGACACTACCAAGCACAAGCCTTCTGCTGGGACCTCATGCAAGTGGTCCCCCTCTGGCCTGAGTGAAAAATAACAGCAAAGTTTCCTCAAGTTCAACAAGGCGTGTGATGGCAAATAGACTAGCACAAGTTATTTGACTCAGTCCATGGCTAGACTAGTGCCTTCTAGAGACAGAAGAAGGGACAGTTCAGGTTCCTGCAGGCATCCACTGAATATTCAAAGCAGTCTGGAGGTCATAAGGGCTATCTGGCTAACTGGCGATGAGGGACTGCTTGGCCCATAGATCCCCACTCTACCTTGTCAAGCACAAGGAAAGGTTCCATCAAATGGTCCACACCTGAACAGATTAAATTATTCACAGAAATCACCAAACGTATAATATAATAAAGACTTAATGAAAGCTCAACACGGGATTCACAATTATAATAGCACTAAACAGTATATAATTGTACTTAATAACCCTTAACTGTGCCCCAGGGAGAGGTGGATTCCTCCAATCTGTCTCAAAATGTGTATGATTTTATCCTATAATATCAAGATCAGAAATTATAACAATAAAATTATTGTTAATAACAGGTTGGTACTTTGAATTAAGTAGTGGGGAAATTTGTATCTGTGTTTTATGAGAGACTAAACGCCTCGAAAGGAAAGACTATTATTATTAATATATATATATATATAGATATATTATATATATATATATATTACAAATTGCTCCAAAAAGGTATTTCATAGAGAATAAAAATTAGTTAAGATGAAATATCATAAATCTGATTTTGCTATGCTAAGCCCACAAATTAAACAAATGCTTTATCAAGTACCACTCCACAAAGATGTGCAAGGGTAGAGGATTCTGTCCCTTACCTGTAAGAGTTAAGGCCCAAGGTACTGCTCCCACTTCTCAAGAACAGCATTGTTCAGCCAGGAGGGAATCACCCACATACCCTCCTATAGAAGTGATTGGTAACTCCTATTGGCTCCTATTATGGACATGACTAGAGAGCAGCGTGACCCCTGTTACGCTGTGCAGAGCCGAGAGTCCCACGTTACAGCAATGGAACTTTAACTTCACTCACTCTTGTCCAAATATACTACTTTGAAAATGGCTTTTCATTTTCAGGACTACTCAAAATCATTCCCAAACAAATAACAGTTCCTACAGCATGTGCTCCTTTTTAATAACATGAGCTAATTGGTTAACTGTATGTATAGCTACAAATTAACTTCTAATACACTTTCATCTGCAGTGATGCTAAAACATTTTTTTTAAAGAACCATTTGTTTCAATCTGTGGATCTAAGACAAGTTCAGAATTTACAATTGGATGGTAGATGTAAATGTGACAGTTTCAAAAAACTAAACTTATAATTAAATTCTGAAACATTTGTATAGACTGGAATGTTGAGCACCATGCCATCTTATCAGAAGCTACCCTGAAGTTTAGATTTGAAGTGATGTGTGTGGCATAATTATACTCCACATAAAGAGCTATTTAATTTATGTTCACACTTTAGGACCTGCTAAGTTTAATTTGTATTGGTGTTATTATAGCAATCCGGTTGTGGTGAGCACAGTTGGTAGTTAATAAGTGTTTTTCTCTTTACATTTTTCAGAAAAACATTTACGTCTTCATGTTGCTGTTACCTATTAATATTCTTTTTAGGTTGTTAATTCCTTAATGACATTTATGTTTTCTGGGCACAAAGACCCTTTGGACTCTTGCTTGTGGAACACATTTTACAGTTATCATTAAATAATGATAAAATAGCTTTGATTATCTGTAAGTAAAAATAGAACATATTAACCAAGAATGTCAAAAGTCAGTTTTGCTTTCTCTTCCTGTCATAAGTGAATAAAGACTCCTTGAGGAAAAAAAAAAAAAAAACCCAATGTGACCTTTAAAAATACTCATTTTTTTTTTCATTCAACCATTCCCACTAACAATTGTGGCTTCTAAATGATTCCTGTTGACCCATAATGTCCCAGACAATGGAGAGAATTCATCATCTATGTTGTCTGTCAATGTCTTTGCATGGTATTTCGCACACTGCTATTTTTCATCATTTTTTTCTCTTAATTCAACGACCGCTTAAAAGATTATTGTCTTTGCTTTCATTTATTCCACAACTATCATCTGGTCTGTTTCTCTAGCCAAAAGAACTTTCTACGAAACAGAGTTGCCTCACCGTGTAAGGGACTAACTTGTACGTTAGTAAGGTGATTGGAACTGTTATTATACATCGCAAATATTCTTTTATTTCCTGTTTTTAGAATTCAAGACAGTGTAGTTACCAGGAACTCTAAATTCATGATTTCCAGAGAGAATTTTGAAATCCTTTAGTAACTTTGTATTTAGTAATGGTTGATTATTACCAAGGTGACAGTTGAATGTTAGGTTGCAGTTTTTATAAATAAACACTGTACACATGAGAATACAGAGGAGTTTCAGATTTTTTTATTTTCTATGTGTATGAATGGACTGTCTGCATGTAGGTTTGTGCACCTGTGTCGTGCAATGTGCCGCGGAGGTTAGAAGAGGGTGTTGGATTCTCCCCCTGGAACTGGAGTTCTCCTGGGATTGGAGTTACAGACGGTTGCTCAGACATCATGGGTGCTGGGGATCGAACCCGGGTCCTCTGGCAAAGAGCAGTCTTCACTCTTAACAGCGTCTAGGCCACATCTTCCAGCCCAATTGTTTTTTTTTTCTTTCAAAATTTTTGAACAGACCCTCTCAGCTTTCTTATCATCGTCACTAAAAACAGCCATCCCACCACCTTACTCTCATCTTGCGTATAGATGATCTTCTTCCACTCTAACTGCCTTAGGAGTAAGTTCCAGGACTAGGAACTGCTTGCTAGTCTTGTGACATCCTCACTCCATGGCTGGTACATTGTGTCACATCAGTACCTCCTCACTCAAAATGCATCTTCAAGCCCAGTTTCAATATTTGACTCATATTTATTGCTTTGCCTTTTCTACTTTTATCTCTAGTAAAGAAGTTCACTATTTTTTTATTTTTATTTTGTTTTGGGTTTTGGGTTTTAATGTTTTGATAGGACAGTCTCACCATATAGGTCTGGAACTCAATATTTAGGCAATCTGGTTTCAAATTCATGATCCTCCTACCTTACTCTTCCACCCAAAGGCTGAGATACCCAGCATGTGCCACCACACCTACCTTATTTTATTACTTTTTATACTGGTTCATCACTGATATTTAGATTTGTTATCTTTTCCGAAGATTTTTCCATGTTAAGGTTGGAGGGGACTTCAGGAAATATCTAATAATATGTCCCCTTGCCATACCATCCTTTCTCTAACCTTCTGGTCATTTTCTGTATGAGTACAGTACACTGCATTCATGTCAGATTTAATAACATTTTCAGAGCCATAAGTTCCAGGTTAAAAGTCTCAGATATTTAAAAAGAAAGTAAATTAATCATCAAAAGTGATTTTTTTTCCTTATAATAATAATTTTCTTTTTTTAATTTTTTTTATTTATTTATTTCGGTATGTGTATGAAATGTACTGTCTGCATGCAGATGTGTGCACCCATGGTCCGTGGCAATGCCACGGAGGTCAAAAGAGGGTCTCGATTCCCCTGGAACTGTTTTTTTGGTGCGGAAGGAGGAGGTGAAATATTTTCTGGGAAAGAAATTGGAATGGTTTCTTCTATTTACTTCAAGACTTGGACAGAAATTAATTGCATTAGTTTTGGGTGTGGTCAATTCTAGTCAGGAATGGGGAGACACTGAAGCCTACTCTAGGAACCCCTTCCACCAATGTAATTTTTATAATGAGCAGAGACATTTGGAATCCTTCCCTGGGGATTTATGGGAAGGACAGAATGACCTAACTTCCCAGATCAGCGTACCAGAGTATCTGATGTGGCTAACAAGAAAATGCTTATCTAAACACACTATAATAAATATCTTTGGTGAAGTTATTTTCAATAACTGTGCTAATCTCATGGAAAAAATTGATCAGAGTTCAATATTCTTTTTATTAAAGAATACTTGTAAGGTGGGAGTGGTTGTATATAGCTATAATCACAACACAAGGTGGGTGAGACAAGAGAATCATAAGTTTAATGCCAGCCTGGCCTATATAGTAAATGCCATCTAAAATAAAGCATAAACAATGAAAAAATATCAGCAGCAGAATGCACTGCGTAGTATATTGTTATTTTTTATCAGTTTATTTTGTTTTCAGTTCTACATATGAGATGATTAATTACAAACACGGAAGCCGGAATAAAGAGACATTCTTTAAAAACATCTCTTTTAAATATAATTGCCGAAAGTGTTAAAATAAAGACGATCAAGTTAGAATGTAGAAATTAAATTGACAGTATAGGGCAACTCTCAAAATTAAAATATCCTGCAATTATAACAAGAGGATGGACTTCAAAATACCACAGGCACTGGTTTTGAGCACGAGTGCTCAGTCAGAGCAGAGATTGCATTTTAAAATAAGTGGATCATGGTTCTTAGAGGCATTTTTCATTTCCTTTGTGTGTTTTGGGATAGGATTATCTCTATGGCTTTTGTGGTAGCTGCAGGTAGAATATGCATATTTTAAAACTCAGTGGTAAATTAAATATAAATATTAAAGGGGATGGACAACCCAAGGCAAGGGCTTTAGTTACATGGCATTACTAACTGCTACTCCCATCGTATTGCCTTGTACCAGCCTCTCTGCTTTTAACATAATAAGCTGTCATTCCAAGGATCCCCCTCCACCTCTCTCATTTCCTCAGCAGATATTTCACCAATGAAACGGATGCTGGTGGTGAGGATGGATAAAGATTTTCCTCAATTGATGAATGCAGTCATTTGCAAAATCCAAGTGAGAAGTTTCTCTTCAAGCCATATGGTTCTCCGTTACAGAACTATTTTCTCTTCAGGGATGCTGACATGAATTTCAAAGTCTACTGGAAACTGTGTATATGTAATAGGATTATAAGTTCTTTGCTCAGGACCCAAATCCCATCTCTTTAAATAGATTTACATCCCATGACTTCCCTTAGCACCTGTATAACTAAGGTCAAGACATTTGTTTCTGTTTCCTCTCAGGACTGTAGCAGCAGGAAATAGGTTTGTGCATTGTTGTTTGCATTTCCAAATAGAACACAAAACCTACTAGTCCTTCCAGGTAGAAGAGCAGCATAGGAGATCACACCTGTACTCATGGGCATAAAATCTAACCTGATGCATCAAAACCTCCACTTTACTGCGACTCCAAATTCAGTCAGATGTTTAAGTCTCAAAAGAATGTCTTTTAAGACCAACTACGTTATAAAGAATTCATACGGTGGGTAAAACAAAAGCTAAATAACCTGTTTTAATCCAAGTGTGTGGGAAATAAGAATTAAAAGCCTACTAGAGTCAGTTAAACTCAATGAGTACTTAAAGTCATCAGTTTCCTGGTAAGACATCAGAAATAGGAACTAAAAGTAAGAAGGTTGGGCATTCGTACAGCCTTTGAAATTATGCCAGGGAGGATTGTAGAAGTCTGCACTAGAATAGTAATACTGGGAATAGATTAGAAGGAACACACATAAAAGTCATTTTAAGGAAAAGAAATCAATGCTAACTAGTAGATAATCTTATGCACCAAAGAAAGAATAGCAATGAGTGTAAAGCCTCTAGTGTAGACCAATCAGGATAAGACAACACTTGCATAAAAGATTGCATAAATTACTGACACCAAAGAGACCCCTGACGTACATGTACCATGGGAGAAACCTCACTTTGCTGTCAAGAACCGTTTGGAATATATATTTGGAATCTTTTGCTTAAAAAAATGTACATAATACAATGTGTTCCCTGCAGTTTAATAGAAAAAGTTTAAGGGACTAACATTGAGAGATTATCTGGTCCATTGAGTGTAAGGGCTCAAAGCTAGTTTTGCCTCTCAGTGAGATCTGATCTCACTGCATCACCTCTGTAAGCCTCAGTTTTCCTCTGCATAATGGTGATAATTCCGTTTGTTGATGTTATACCAGAGATTAAAGTTTCTCTGAAAATATTAATTCCTTTTCTTTCGAAAATCTGAGAGGATAGTGGTAATTATACTAGGAAGACTATATCCATGGTTTTTTATAAAGTAAATTTCTGGTTATTAGTAGAGATATTCATCAACTCCATGGGGAAAAATGTGGAAAGTCTTGTGGGACCAAAGGAACTTTCTTGGGAAAAACTTGAAAGTCAGCATATGAAAATTTATGAGAAATTCTATAATGAAAAGATTATTGCTTTTTTCACTACAGATTTTACCAAACTCACCTGTCTATAGCCTGATGTATTTCATGAGGTACCAGCATTATTTTATTGATAAGCATACGTGAAGAATTATAAAATTCATAGAGGTAAAATTTTCACAAATTATCCATGGTTTTATCAACTCTTATAAATGTGTAAAGACAGAAAAGATGTATTATATTTGGTAATTGAATAGATATAGCTGTGTATCTCGACTGGTTTTAGCAAACTAACTTAAAGTTGAAAAAAATCATAGTTTTATGAACTAGGGCTGGAAAAGAAATGGATACAGTAGGCAATGTTGTAAATTATTTGTCAAAGAAAACCAAGAAAGGAGTATGCTGTAGCTGAAAGTTCAAAGAGAAGAAATAGGCTTACTCTGTACAAATAGGAAGATAAAATAGAACGAATTAGTGGGAGACATATATGATGTCAGTAGGAAGAAGGAACTACTTGTGTGAGCACATCTGGAGATGGTGACTGGGATGGGCCTAAGCTGGTAGACAAGATCAGGAGCTGGAAAGAAGAAAGTCCCTTTCCTTCCTTTGGAACTCTAGTGGGAAAACAGAAAGCAAACCAGAATCAGCAAGGGAGAAAGACAAAAGAGCTTTAAAAAAAAAAAACTTTTTTTGAGCACATTTCCCACATTTCTTTTTTTTTTTCTTTTTTTTCCCACGACATTTCTTAATCAAATTTAGACTCACTCCCCCATCCATGCCCACCCCTGATGCCCCCCTCCCCCCATCAGAGCTCATGGACTCTGTCATACACAAGTCCTGTCTTGCATCTTTTTCTCAGTCCTTTATGACCTTTTCGGTGCACAGGTTTACTGTTTTGGTCAGCTCTTTGAATAGGTTTTTCTCTCTTTTTTTGTTCCCATTTGATTTTATATTATTCCAAAATATGCATATATACAGTCCACACATAAATCAAAGTTACAAAATCTGAAAATAAACTAGAAGTTAATTCCAAAGCACATTTAGAGATTTACATTTTAACAGTAAAGTTGCATGCAGGTAAAAAGAAGTATAACTTTACATTCTCTCTTTTTTTCTAGAATATGAATATTAGTATTCCTATATGATAGAACAGGCCATAGGGTTACATAAGGATAAATTATGAATGGTTGTAACATGTATCAGTAAAAAGAGAAAATATTATTTTACAAAATATTTTTAACTGTTAAATATAATCCTTTATTTTTACCAAAAGATGTCATGTTTTC
This sequence comes from Rhizomys pruinosus, assembly GCA_009823505.1. Classification (NCBI taxonomy): domain Eukaryota; kingdom Metazoa; phylum Chordata; class Mammalia; order Rodentia; family Spalacidae; genus Rhizomys; species Rhizomys pruinosus. The sequence continues at coordinate 867,027 of VZQC01004208.1, forward strand.
CCCAAGGAAGTGCTTGAAGGTTCCTCCTTGGCAAACCCAAACAACCATCAATCCTGCCCCTGTGCTCCACACTGGGGTCCCTTCCCTCCATGGTCACCCAAATGAGGTCCAGCAAGCCTGTATCCTGTCTTGATCTTCCTGCACTGGCCTCCATGACACAGCATGGGTAGTCAAACAACAGCAGTCTACACTCTGAAAAGGCTGAAATCCCAGTAGCTGCTCAGTCCATGCACTGGGCATCTCTGTAGTCCCCATCTGGCATTGAAGGTTTGAAGGATTCTCAAGTTTTATATCTGAAGTACAATTTCTCAGACCTTATTGATTATTTATTTCTGGTTATACTTTCCTTTTTGAATGCTTAAGGCCACACAGTCAGCCCAGATTAACCAAGGTTTCTGTTTTCTCAAGGTCAGTTGAGGATCTGGTCCTCAAGTGTCACTCGGGTTTTGGGGGAGGGGGCGAGGGGTAGCCCCTGGTTCCTTTTGGTTTTTCAACCACCAGTTCCATCCACTCGAGGACACAGTTAGGTCTTACTAGACCAGGCTTCTCTATTTGAAGCATGAGCAGACTTTCCTCTCTTTATAGGGTGGACACTGGCTGGAGTCCCATTAGTGGATCTCCAAGACCTCCCTGCACAGGAAGACACATTTTCCTAGCTGCTACTCAGATATTACCCTTCTGCAAATCTATTCTTCCAGCTGGAGTTAAACCTCTCTGTGCACACTTCCTACTTTCTATCCTTTCTGTGTTATAATTGTATTATACCTTGGATGTTCCCTTTTTAAGGTCTTCAGCTCTTGAAATGTAGACAATGTGCCCTGTTCACCTTGACATCCTTGGTTCCTCCACATTAAATATCCCAAGTTTGATTGCATATGTGATTGATATGATAAATGGTTGTATTTATCTATGTACCAATATAAGTATAGGACTTTGGCAAAAATATGACAGATAAAAACACATGGAATGCTGTTACCAGCCAGGTGCTGTACTCAGTCATAAGTTAAGAGTGGCTTTTCTAGGGTTGGCTGACCTGGAACCTTGAAGGCTAGAGGCTCACGTACTGGGGTAACAGATATTAGTATTCAGAACTATGTTATTATTACTCTAGACTTTATAGGCTAGACATTTATGACTCTAATTTCTTATCTTGGAAGCTTACTAACTGGCCTTGGATTGGCAGTGTACTGGCATTTAGCAGCTAGTGTAATCCTGTTTTTAGCAGCACCAGTGGTGGCAGCAGTGAGCACCAGCTAGCTCTAGCTCCCAAGCTGTGAGCATCTGTAATTAATGACCTTATCAGAGGCTAGTGCCCCAGCTCTGGAGCCTCACAGGTCAAGACCCAAGGACTTTTCTATGACTATTTTTCAGCTCTTCGGCTATGGGTGTTGAGATTCTTAGCTCTTGGGGCTTGGCAGTTCCCTAGAATTCTTCTAGGACATGGACCCAACTTACTTTGTCTCTAAGCACTTCACTGCCTTCTCTGTATGTCCATCACCCCCACTGCTGCCTCTGCCTTCCTGGATGTCCCCAGCTGCCTTCTTGCCATTCACCAATCACAACAGTCCTTCAAGAAAAAGGAAGACTGGGGACACTACCAAGCACAAGCCTTCTGCTGGGACCTCATGCAAGTGGTCCCCCTCTGGCCTGAGTGAAAAATAACAGCAAAGTTTCCTCAAGTTCAACAAGGCGTGTGATGGCAAATAGACTAGCACAAGTTATTTGACTCAGTCCATGGCTAGACTAGTGCCTTCTAGAGACAGAAGAAGGGACAGTTCAGGTTCCTGCAGGCATCCACTGAATATTCAAAGCAGTCTGGAGGTCATAAGGGCTATCTGGCTAACTGGCGATGAGGGACTGCTTGGCCCATAGATCCCCACTCTACCTTGTCAAGCACAAGGAAAGGTTCCATCAAATGGTCCACACCTGAACAGATTAAATTATTCACAGAAATCACCAAACGTATAATATAATAAAGACTTAATGAAAGCTCAACACGGGATTCACAATTATAATAGCACTAAACAGTATATAATTGTACTTAATAACCCTTAACTGTGCCCCAGGGAGAGGTGGATTCCTCCAATCTGTCTCAAAATGTGTATGATTTTATCCTATAATATCAAGATCAGAAATTATAACAATAAAATTATTGTTTAAAACCAGGTTGTACTTGAATTAAGTAGTGGGAAATGTATCTGTGTTTATGAGAGACTAAACTCCTCGAAAGTAAAGACTATCAGTTTATTATATATATATATATATATATATATAGTATATATATATTATATATAATATATATATTACAAATTGCTCCAAAAAGGTTATTTCTAATGAAATAAAAATTAGTTTAAGATGAAATATCATAAATCTGATTTTGCTATGCTAAGCCCACAAATTAAACAAATGCTTTATCAAGTACCACTCCACAAAGATGTGCAAGGGTAGAGGATTCTGTCCCTTACCTGTAAGAGTTAAGGCCCAAGGTACTGCTCCCACTTCTCAAGAACAGCATTGTTCAGCCAGGAGGGAATCACCCACATACCCTCCTATAGAAGTGATTGGTAACTCCTATTGGCTCCTATTATGGACATGACTAGAGAGCAGCGTGACCCCTGTTACGCTGTGCAGAGCCGAGAGTCCCACGTTACAGCAATGGAACTTTAACTTCACTCACTCTTGTCCAAATATACTACTTTGAAAATGGCTTTTCATTTTCAGGACTACTCAAAATCATTCCCAAACAAATAACAGTTCCTACAGCATGTGCTCCTTTTTAATAACATGAGCTAATTGGTTAACTGTATGTATAGCTACAAATTAACTTCTAATACACTTTCATCTGCAGTGATGCTAAACACATTTTTTTAAAGAACCATTTGTTTCAATCTGTGGATCTAAGACAAGTTCAGAATTTACAATTGGATGGTAGATGTAAATGTGACAGTTTCAAAAAACTAAACTTATAATTAAATTCTGAAACATTTGTATAGACTGGAATGTTGAGCACCATGCCATCTTATCAGAAGCTACCCTGAAGTTTAGATTTGAAGTGATGTGTGTGGCATAATTATACTCCACATAAAGAGCTATTTAATTTATGTTCACACTTTAGGACCTGCTAAGTTTAATTTGTATTGGTGTTATTATAGCAATCCGGTTGTGGTTAGCACAGTTGGTATTTAATAAGTAGTTTTTCTTCTTTACATTTTCAGAAAAACATTTACGTCTTCATGTTGCTGTTACCTATTAATATTCTTTTTAGGTTGTTAATTCCTTAATGACATTTATGTTTTCTGGGCACAAAGACCCTTTGGACTCTTGCTTGTGGAACACATTTTACAGTTATCATTAAATAATGATAAAATAGACTTTGATTATCTTTAAGTAAAAATAGAACATATTAACCAAGAATGTCAAAAGTCAGTTTTGCTTTCTCTTCCTGTCATAAGTGAATAAAGACTCCTTGAGGAAAAAAAAAAAAAAACCCATGTGCCTTAAAAATACTCATTTTTTCCTTCACCATTTCCCATAACAATTTTCTTCTAAATGATTCCTGTTGACCCATAATGTCCCAGACAATGGAGAGAATTCATCATCTATGTTGTCTGTCAATGTCTTTTGCATGGTATTCGCACAACTGCTATTTTTCATAATTTTCTTCATCTTAATTCAACTACCCTTAAAGATTATTTTCTTTGCTTTCATTTATTCCACAACTATCATCTGGTCTGTTTCTCTAGCCAAAAGAACTTTCTACGAAACAGAGTTGCCTCACCGTGTAAGGGACTAACTTGTACGTTAGTAAGGTGATTGGAACTGTTATTATACATCGCAAATATTCTTTTATTTCCTGTTTTTAGAATTCAAGACAGTGTAGTTACCAGGAACTCTAAATTCATGATTTCCAGAGAGAATTTTGAAATCCTTTAGTAACTTTGTATTTAGTAATGGTTGATTATTACCAAGGTGACAGTTGAATGTTAGGTTGCAGTTTTTATAAATAAACACTGTACACATGAGAATACAGAGGAGTTTCAGATTTTTTTTATTTTCTATGTGTATGAATGTACTGTCTGCATGTAGGTTTGTGCACCCGTGTCGTGCAATGCCGCGGAGGTTAGAAGAGGGTGTTGGATTCCCCTGGAACTGGAGTTCTCCTGGGATTGGAGTTACAGACGGTTCTCAGACATCATGTGGGTGCTGGGGATCGAACCCGGGTCCTCTGCAAGAGCAGTCTTCACTCTTAACCGCTAGGCCACCTCTCCAGCCCCATTTTTTTTTTTTGAGTTTCAGAAATTTTGAAGACCCTCTGCAGCTTTCTTATCATCGTCACTAAAAACAGCCATCCCACCACCTTACTCTCATCTTGCGTATAGATGATCTTCTTCCACTCTAACTGCCTTAGGAGTAAGTTCCAGGACTAGGAACTGCTTGCTAGTCTTGTGACATCCTCACTCCATGGCTGGTACATTGTGTCACATCAGTACCTCCTCACTCAAAATGCATCTTCAAGCCCAGTTTCAATATTTGACTCATATTTATTGCTTTGCCTTTTCTACTTTTATCTCTAGTAAAGAAGTTCACTATTATTTTTATTTTTATTTTGTTTTGGGTTTGGGTTATTATTTGTTTTGAGACAGTCTCACCATATAGGTCTGGAACTCAATATTTAGGCAATCTGGTTTCAAATTCATGATCCTCCTTACTCAGTCCCCCAAATGCTGAGATCACAGGCATGTGCCACACCTACCTTATTTTTATTACTTTTTATACCTGGTTCATGCACTGATATTTAGATTTGTTATCTTTTCCGAAGATTTTTCCATGTTAAGGTTGGAGGGGACTTCAGGAAATATCTAATAATATGTCCCCTTGCCATACCATCCTTTCTCTAACCTTCTGGTCATTTTCTGTATGAGTACAGTACACTGCATTCATGTCAGATTTAATAACATTTTCAGAGCCATAAGTTCCAGGTTAAAAGTCTCAGATATTTAAAAAGAAGTAAATTAATCATCAAAAAGTGATTCTATAACAATTTCTTTTTTTTAATTTTTTTTTATTTATTTATTTCTGTATGTGTATGAATGTACTGTCTGCATGCAGGTGTGTGCACCCATGTCGTGCAATGCCGCGGAGGTCAGAAGAGGGTCTCGGATTCCCCTGGAACTGGAGTTTCAGACTCGGCCGCCATGCGGGTGCTGGGGATCGAACCCGGGTCCTCTGTAAGAGTGGTCGGCGCTCTTAACCGCTAGGCCATCTCTCCAGCCCCTCTATAACAATTTCTAAGTTTAAAGCGAAGACCCATTATGCCTCGTGGCATGACTATGAAGTAGATCCTGCCCATCCTGCCTCCTGTCTTGGACCCAAAATTCCCAGCTTCTCCATCTCATTCTAAAACTCTATTAAAATAAATCGGTATACTCTTCATTTAAACATGAGCAAATCTATGATACCATTGATTTTATTTTATGCTATTTGAAAAGTGGTGTTCAGATTCTTAAGATACCAAATCTCAGAGGTCACAGTAACAAAATAACCAGATTTTACTTCAACCTATTTATTAAGATATAGAAATATTTTTCCAGATTATTTTCTTTGAAGAATGACACTGCATTATATATTTTAAATAATATTTAAACTTGTAGGCTTACCTGGCTATTAAACATTAAATACATTTTTAACTTTGAATCATTGCTCTTGTATCATGGTTTTTCTCTATTCAGTGTAGGAAATTGATTTGCCATGAGTGAATAAATAGGAATTGTAAACTTCTTTCCATATAGCGTTGTTGCGTTTTCATAAATTGCTTATAAATGCTAAAACATGATATTATATACAATCTTTTACATCAGTTCATTCAATTGGGTAGTAAAATATTGAAATTGGTCCTTATAAGAGAATTGCTATGTTGCCACTTTTATATGCTTGATGAAAATATTTCACCTAGTTAGTAATATGAGTAGGTGCAGATAAAGTTTGAACACGAGTTCACAAAAATCTGTTTCATTGATAAAATTGCTCCTCCATAATTTATTGCTAAGGGAAATCAATCAGGAATTTCATTACACATAGCATTTAAAAACCTAATGCTTTTTAAATTGCTTCTTAGTCCTGCTTGCCCATGATCTTACAAGTTTCTAAACTAAAAAAGTAGTTAATTTGTTCCCACAAATATCCATACTTATTACAGTAATATCATTTAATCACCTATAATGAAGAACTTAACCCTGACAAGCTATTGTAATTTATAGGAGGTTGTGAAAACTTAGAAATCTACTTTCTTTCCTTCCTCTCTCTCTTCCTCCATCCCATCTTCCATCCCTCCTTCCTTCCATTCTTCTGTCTCTCCTTCCTTCCCTCCCATTTTCCTTCCCTCCATTTCTCCATTTTCTTCCTCCTTCCTCTCTTTTCCTTTCTATTTTAAGCAATAGTGTTATTATATATTTATTTCATTTTTCATATTTGTTTTGTCTACTATTAAAGCTGTGCAATTTAACTAAAGATTATAGGATATGTTTGTGTGTGTTTGTGTGTGTGTGTGTGTGTGTTCTATGCAACTATTATGTGCTGGGGCATCAACACGTAGAAAATGAAATTATCAAAAGGTATTACTAAATCTACGTGAAATGGAATAATTTCCTTTACTTGTGCTTCATATTGCATTAAAACCCAAAAGATGGATGAATTCTAAGAATTCATGGGAGGTTGATATTGCTGCAATAGAAAATGTGCTGGAACTTCCTTAAGGAAAACATGACATCTTTTAGGAAAAAAAATCCTACTATTCAAGTGATATGTATATGTATGTATGTATGTATATACATTTATGTATATATATATACATATATATGTATATATATGTATATATGTATATATATATAGTATATATATACTGTATATATATACATATATACTGTATATATATATACATATATACAGTATATATGTATATATACTGTAGCAATACAAGTTGCAGAGAACAACAACAAAAGAACTGGAAAAAAAAAAAAAAGACCTCTGGAAAGACTCAGAAAAAGATACAGGACATCCATGGCAGAGTGCAGGGCCCCGGGTGGGGTGGGGGGCATGGAAAGGGAAGCGATTCCAGATTCGATTGAGAAATGATGTATGACCTATGGAAAAAGTTTAATAATAGCCGGGCGTAATGGCGCACGCGTTTAATCCTAGTACTTGGGAGGCAGAGGCAGGCGGATCTTTGTGAGTTCAAGGCCAGCCTGGTCTACAGAGCAAATTCCAGGACAGCTGGGGCTACAGGGAGACCCTGTTTCAAAAGGACCAAAAAAAAAAAAAAAATTGAAAAGAATTAACCCTCCCCCCCAAAAGTGCTGGAAAATGGATAAAATGAAATCAGTTAAGGGAAAAGATTCCTGCTTATGACCATCATAGTAGGTCATAGTAGGTGAGCGGCTGAGCTGATTCTGATATGGGAAATGTAAGCAGTAGCTAACCAAGTGTGCATGGAAGAAAACTTGAAAGGGCTGCGGTAGGGCGTGGTGGCGCACGCCTTTAATCCTAGCACTTGGGAGGCATAGGCAGGCGGATCTTTGTGAGTTCAAGGCCAGCCTGGTCTACAGAGTGAGTTCCAGGACAGCTGGGGCTACAGGGAGACCCTGTCTCGAAAAGACCAAAAAAAAAAGGGCTGCGGCAACAAGGAAAATGAAGGACAAGTTAGCCTGGTGGAGAAACACAGCAGGGTCATGCAGGAAAACACTCATGCTCTGAAAACACTGGGGTCAGACAGGTGACGATGAAGATGAGGCGTCTGCATTAGGTGTGATTATCTTCACTGCATTTCTCACCTCTGATAAGAATGAAAATCTTTTCCCAACTAGACCCTGGAATTTTTTCATAATTCATATTGTGATGCGAAGTGCTCTCTCCTCCTGACTCTTTTAAAAACATCGTGCCTTGGAGCACTGCCTCACAGCTGGTCCATTAATGTTTATGATGGGCATTAACCCAACTGCCCTCAGCTTCTCTGAGAACAGCTGCTCTCCTTTCTCTTCCCAGGTCCAACTGGCTTTGGACTGCGGCAGCTTTCAGACCTTGCTTCTATCTTGTTCTGGAATATGTGGCTATTCCTTCACTGATGTGTTCCTTTACGTTTAAAAACATTTAAGGAGAGGTTCGGAATGTAGTTCAGTTGGTAGAGTACTCAACCTGGCATGCCCCGAGGTCCATCCTCATTACCACACACGTGCCTGTGATGAAAGGCATGGGCCGTTAAGCACAGCTCACTATGGACATTTTTATTATAAAATGTTACCTTTTACTTACATGAATTTTATAAGCTAAAAAAATATAAATATACATAAGAGAATTGTTGAAACTTAAATGATGTGTTTTGTTTTATAAATATTTTATCTGTATGGTTTAAAGTTAAAAGTTGAGAATATTGTTTTGTTTGTTATTGTAGGTTTTACTGTATGTTTGTTAATGGTTATAAGTTTATTATCATTCATAATGCTTGGTTAGTTATCTTCTAAAAGTCGGAAGTACCTTTTATATCCGAACACCAAAGAAAATCTTCGTGGTTTTATTCTGTTAATTGACTAGTTCAAGAAATATTTACTGTACACTCAAAGGTAGCCACCCGTGATTTCAGGCTTCAGGCATGCAAATAAAGCCCTTACCTTATTAGTCTAATATTAATTAGAAAAGCAAGGGGGCTGGAGAGATAGCCTAGCGGTTAAGAGCACCAACTGCTCTTGCAGAGGACCCGGGTTCGATTCCCAGCACCCACATAGAGGCTAAGAACCATCTATAACTCCAATTCCAGGAGAACTCCAGTTCCAGAGGAATCCGAGACCCTCTTCTGTCCTCCGTGGCATTGCACCACACGGGTGCACAAACCTACATGCAGACAGTACACTCATATACATACAAAAATAAATAAAATAAAAAAATAATAAAAAAAGAAAAGCAAGATGAAATTTTTATATATAATCCTAAATTGATGAATAGGAGGGAAAAGTTGCTTTGAAGGCAATTTTGTTATATTTCCAAAATGGTAAGTCATGCAGTGATTATTGTAATACACATTGTACATCAAATAAAAATTATAAGCCTCAGTTGACTTCATTCTTTTGGCAAGCCTTCTCATCTCTCTATATTTTTATTACTTACATATCGATTTTGTTTTTCTCTAGAAATATAAGGGAAATTCTGGGAAATAAATTTCAGACTAACAAACATGATGAATTATAGAGCAATCCCAGTTTCTGTTCACATTTTTAGGTAAACTTATTTGCTTCCTTTTCTTTTTTTATTTTTCTTTTTTGGTCTTTTTGAGACAGAGTCTCTCTGTAGCCACGGGTAACCTGGACCTCACTACGTAGACCAGGCAGGTCTTGATCTCACAGAGATCCACCTCTCTCTGCCTTATAAGTGCTGAGATTAAAGGCATGTACCAGTACACCCAGCAAAATATTCTTATTTTTAAGTTGTGCTCCATCCTTGATGAGCAAAATGTTAATGTTCATATGTCTGTAGTGGAAAAGAACTACACATTGCTGTTTCTGTATTTTCCCGTTTTGCTGTGACATATTTATATTGACACGTACTTTGCACATTGTACTTGTCCCTTGACTTTTTCTAAGATTATTTATTTCCTTTTTTCCAAAAACTTTTTATTGTCCAGATCTCAGATAGAGTTTTCGGCTCCATCTATTCCATTTTAAACATGTTTATGATGTGTATACAAATACATTTTTAAAACCGTAATAATTCTTTTCTACTTTTTTATTGTTTCTTTTCCAAGTAAACTAAAGAAATTATTAGTAAATATTTTACATAGTCTTTAAAAATAAAGCTATTGTGGATCTGGGAGGTAGTCCAGTGGTAGAATGCTTGCCTATCAGTCAGGAGCCCCTTTCCAAAGGGCACCTTAAAATCATTTTCTACAGCTGCATTTTCTAGTAATATGTTAAATAAGAGTTTTTTAGAAGAAAGGTGACTTTTATGAGTACAAGCCCACATGTGTGTAAGTGCACCCATGCATACAATACCCATGGATGCCAGAAGAGAGTGTTAGATCTCTTGGAATTGGAGTTACAGATGGTTATTACCTGTCATGGGGGTGCTGGTATCGATCTTGTGTCCTCTGCAAGGGCACCCAACGTTCTTCAGCCCTTCATCTTTTTTTATATTTATATTTTATTTTTTGAGAATTTCATACATGAGTATTGTAGTTACATCATTTCCACTCTTCCCTTTCCTTCTCCAACTCTTCCCACACCCCACCACTCTCTCTCAATTTTATGACCTCTTTTATTACCATTACATATACATACATACATTTATACATATATGTATGGATTCACCTGAGTCCATTTAGTTGTGCTTGAGTGTACATATGTTTAGGGCGGACCGCTGAGAACTGATAATCTACCAGGGAGCTCATCCCTGGAGAAATCAGAAAACTGATTCTCCCGCCCTCAGCAATCATTGATTTCCCATGGCTTTTCATCTTGAGGTGGGACCTTGAAATTTTCCGCACTGACATTAGATGTTTTCAAAACACGTTTAAAGAAAACTGTCATTCATTTGCTAGCAGTTAAACTTGTTTGAAATGGGGCTTTTGTAGTAACTGACCAGCAGGGGGCTCCCTCTCTGTGGACTCTGTCAGTCACTCCAAAGAGCTACTACTTCCTGAAAGGTAGTAAGAATTCGGAGGACGTGCCAGTCATTGTTGTAGGTACTGGGCCTTAAACCTGGAGCTGGACCATCTGTTGATGTTCTCCCTTAGCAGCTTGCAAAAGAGTTAGCCTTTTGGGAGGTGGTTTCCCTGTCAGTTCCAGCTCCACAGCAAACTATATTGGGACAGTAGTGGCACTTTTATCTTGCAGGTAATTAACAGCTACCTAATTGGACTTAAAGCTCACTCAGTGGGGGAGAAACTCATGTGTTATAATATAAACATAGCCAAATACATATGGCTAGAGAGGCCCTAGATCTTAGAGAAAAATCCCAAGGCTGTCACATCCCTAGACAAGTATAATTTCTAATATGTGCTAAATATGGATCCTTATATTTACAGACAACTATAACAGTTACCATCAAACAAGCTTCTTTTGAAACAGATGGAGTCTACTAAACAGTTCCACAACTAGTCACACACAGAGATAGTCTGTGAATTGCCCAGTCGTAAGTGATACATCTACAATGGATCCTCTACACCTAAGTCTCACAGAACATAGTAGAACACGGAGTAGAGAGAATACTAATACACCTCTCAACTCTCATCAGTGAAGCTCCCTCATGCAACAGAGGACCATGAAAACAAAAGGTCAAAAATGCCCAAAGTATCGAGAATGAATCTGAAAAATGTGTGTCCTTGGACAGGACTCTTATCTTAAACTTTACCTACTCAGGTCTCAGGGACCATTTTGGAGGAGGGGTAGAAAGATCGTAAGAGCCAGGGAGGAGGTGCATGACCATATGGCAGGAGAGTCTTACACGCTCCCGGGACTTCATTCATATGAACCTACATTGTGTCAGCATGCTCAAGACCTGTGAAAACTCAACCAGACAAAATCCCAGCATAGAAATGCTGAAATGGGCAGCAGGTCCCAGTCTTAGCCAAAGAACTATTGGCAGTTGAGTAATATGAGGCGAGGGAGAGCTGATCTTCTTAAAGGGAGGGAATCTGAAAAGGCTCACTAGACCTCAGTGGATGCACTTGCACTAAGGGATGTCTGGGGACACTATACACAAATGATGAAATGCATGAAATCCAGTGTGGGGAGGGGCTATAGGAGTGGGCCAATGAAACACACAAAAAATCAATCAAAAATTTACACAAAAAAAAGAACTCTGAGAGTCAGAGATGCAAACTAGGCAACTGTCTCCTACCTTTCAGACTCATTATCAATCTATGTCTGTGGCCCCTCTGTAAGTGTCATTCACCAGAAGAGGAAGAATTAAGGTTTCCTGCATCAGCTTCCCTAACAGCTGCCATTGTCAAAAGCAGTCACAAGGCCTTATAATAACTTGATTTTTAGACTCGAACCTCTTGAGAAATACATCCTAGTTGAGTAATTCCCTTTTAAAGCAGTATCATCTGGGTACCTTGTCTTTGCGTCCTTTGTCTTGTTTCTAGACGTTTGAAAATTATTACTAATGTTAAACTTTTTTGTTATATGTCTTGTAAATATATTACCATTTTGATATTTATCTTTAAGTCCTATGGGTGTATTATATATGTTTCTTAAATGGTGGGCAGCATTCAGGACCTAACATACATAATTAAAATATTTTCTGAAAGCCTATCTATCAGTTTTTACCTTTTGGTTTCCATATTTGATGTTATACCAGAAAAGTCCCACTATCACAAGATTGTGAAAATATGTAACTATAATTTCTTCTTCTGAATATGATTAGAAAAAGTCAGTAGTGGGCTGGAGAGATAGCCTAGCGGTTAAGAGCACCGACTACTCTTGCAGAGGACCCGGGTTCGATCCCCAGCACCCACATGGTGGCTGAGAGCCGTCTGTAACTCCAATTCCAGGAAAACTCCAGTTCCAGGGGAATCCGAGACCCTCTTCTGACCTCCGTGGCATTGCACAACATGGGTGCACAAACCTACATGCAGACAGTACATTCATACACATACAAAAATAAATTAAAAAATTCAAAAAAAGAAAAAGTCAGTAGTACTGATCTTGTATAGAGTATTTCCAATTAGTCTTCTAGTAATTCCCAACAATTCCATGACCTTTAAAAAGATTTTGTTTATTTAGAGATTTGCTTAGTACTTTATGTGTATGAATGTTTTGCTGGCATGTATGTCAGTGCACCACATGTGTGCAGTGCTTGTGGAGACCAGAAGGATGTTTCAGATACTTTGGACCTGGAGTTGCAGACAGCTGTTAGCTGTCATGTGGGTGCTCAGAACAGAACACCGGTCCTCTAGAAGAGCAGTAAGTGCTATTAACCACTGAGGAATCTCTCCACCCTCCATGATATTAAAAGTTCCCTGTCATATGCTTTATATAGAATACCTTCTCAGACCTTGGTTTTTTTTTTTTTTTATCCATTGTTGATAAATTACTGGTTTTACAATATATTTCAACATCTGGTAATAAATAGTTTCCATTTTATACTTAATTTTTTTTTGGTCTTTTTGAGACAGGGTCTCCCTGTAGCCCCAGCTGTCCTGGAACACACTCTGTAGACCAGGCTGGCCTTGAACTTCCAAAGATCTGCCTGCCTCTGCCTCCCAAGTGCTAGGATTAAAGGCATGCGCCACCACGCCCAGCTATACTTAAATTTTAGATTATATATATTTAGACTTCCATGGATTTTTTTAATTTTCATTTTTTATTGATGCTTTGTGTATTTCATACATCATTTTCCAATTCAGTTCAGGCATATATCCCTTTCCCTTCCCCGACCCCACCCCAGCCCATCCCAGATCATGCATTCTGCCATAACTTTCCTGCATCTTTGTTTTTTTTT